>VXAK01015450.1:0-20544 GCA_013399435.1 Arenaria interpres
GCTCCATGAGAACGCTTTTGATGCCGCCACTGTCTAGGTTACGGCGTTTGAGCTCAGCACGCAGGTCGATTACGCGCAATTCGCTCAGCCGCCGGGTTTCGGTTTCTGAGCCGAGAGCCGCGGCCCCACCAAGGGATGTGAAGTCCCCCAGGCCGGCCGCTGTTTGACTCTCCGCCATCAAGGCCCCTTCGATATTCTCCCTCAAGCCGAACGCACAGGAAAATACGGCACAATCAAGCAGCTAACCTTGCGATCACAGCACAAAATGGTGGGGAGGCCAAGACGCGCCAAGGGAGGGGGGGAGGGGGGGGAAACCCGTTACGCGCAGACTCGGAGCGAAGGGCGACGACAAGCCGGGGGGAGGGCGAAGGCGGGGCCTGGAAGAAAACTTGAGTGACAGCTCTTGTGCACACGCGCACGGCGTCTAATGACGGCTTGCGAGCTCTCGCGCATGCGTCCGAGTAGCGAAACAAACTGCTGTTGCGCACTCCTGCGGGCAGGCAGTCACGGGAACTAGTGCGCATGCGCATCCGCACCCGGACTTTACAGAACCAGGACGTCCCTCTACGCGCGTGCGCCCAAATCGTCCGGGCCTTCTGGTCAGCGCGCGTGCGGGCTGCCGTTCTTTTCCTTCCCTCCCCCTTTCTCTTCAGCGCCTCTCGTTTTTGCCACCATTTTGTGCTGCAACTGTGGTTTTTCGCCGTTGTTTTTAACCTGCCTTGCTCCGTGCGTGCGAGTTGAAACAACGGCCCCATGGCGGAGAGTCAGTCAGCGGCTGGGCTGGGCGAATCTGCGTCCCTGGGTGGGTCTGGAGTCTCCAGTTCGGAGTCTGAAAGCCGCCGGCGGCTGAGCGAACTGCGCGTCATAGACTTGCGGGCTGAACTCAAGCGCCGCAATTTGGACAGCAGTGGAAACAAGAGCGTCCTCATGGAGCGACTCAGGAAGGTGAGTCGGGAGACGCGCTGGGGCTGCCCGAGGAGGAGGGCGCAGCCCGCCAGGCGCTGCTGAGGAAAATGGCGCCAAACGGCCGTGGAGCGGAGGGAATGGGGCTGTGGGGAGCAGGGGGCGTGGGCTGCGCGCTGGGGGTGGTTCTGTGGGGCCCGCCAGGCCCAATGCGAGCGTTCCGTGCGTGGCGAGCGTGACCCCGTACTTGGCGTTCCCAGGCTCCCTCATGGAACCGCCAGTCTCGTGTGGTAGCGGTGCTGGGTGCGTTCGAGCGAGTCTGGCGCTTCCGTCTCCGCAGCGAGCCCGTCTCCGATTTCCTAGACCTACTCGGTGTCTGCCGTGGCACTCAGCCCAAGGGTTTCTAGCTTCATGCATCACTGGGCTTTCCCCACCACGCATTGAGCTCCTGACTTCACTGTTCTATACACTACCTACTAGGCTTTTTGCTGCGTAATGATTTTTTTGTTGGTTTTCTAGCTGTTAGCCTGTACTCGGTATACTCATCAGAATGTTTGGTATGTCAGTAGCACGCAGACCGTTTTCATTGAACTGGTGCTTGCGGTCTCCTAGAGCCGAGGTTCTTGCCCTGTTGCAGCACTCTGGGTATATGTGCACTGTTGCAAACGCTGTAGGATTGACTTTTTGTCTATAGGTTATGCTGCTGACTGCTTTCCAGAAAGTTAGCGCCAACATGGTACTGTTTCCCGTGTGCTTGTTGCTTTGATCTGGTCGTCTTCAGTTTGCTTACCCAAGTTGCTACTGTCCAACTAAAAGCACTAGATTCTTGTTTCGGTATTTTTCTACTTCTGATGTCTAGCTCTTTAAATTAAACAGAAATGCACAAATGAAATTGTTATGTCTGTCTTGACATATCTATCTTTATCTTTTCTTCTTAACAGGCTATTGAGGAGGAAGGGGGGAATCCTGATGAAATTCCAGTAGTTTCAGAAAATATCATGAAGAAAACTCCCAAAAGAAGCAGCAAAGGTACAGGGCAGTTAGAGAGGATCCCCACCCCCCTTGGGTTTTCTAGCAACTTTACCGCATGAAATGGAACCTTGCTCATCTTTTTCCTGAAGTCTGCTCTTCCTTTTGGAAAAGTGCTTGGTTTCATTTTGGCACTGTTGCTGAATGTTTTGCAGTCCTAGATTAAATTATTAATTTTGACTTGCACAAAAATGTAAATTTTTGAGACAAAGTTCAAATGTTTTGCCAACTAATTTGACTGACTCAGATTTTTGTTGTTATATCCAATTTGGAATGATGTTACATTTGCTTGCAAACTTAAATGTGAAATCTTAACTGGAAGCAGAACAAATGTCACAACTATGGGTAAAAGCAGGGCTATCTTTGGTAATCACGTTCATATTCAAGTCTCAGAAAAATACCTAGTCTAAGTTACGGCACTTTTAGTGTTGGAATGGAAATAGGTGAGAGATTCCTCTGAGCTCTAAAATCCCTTTCTTTTTTTTCCTGTTGTAACATGTTTGTAGTTTTTGAGGAAAATAACGTTCCTAAAAGATGTATCCAACTGGTGAGCAGAGCACTGCAGTAATGCTTACACATAGGGTGGATTTTTTTCATTGTTTTATGTTGGGTTTTTCCTTTGGTTGCTTTTTTTTTTTTTCTTTTTCCCTTCTAGTAAGTGTCTGTAAAGTGAAGGGTTGAGATAATAAATTGCTGCAATCTCAGCTGAGCCGGATGTTCTGGGGAGTGCACAGTGGTGTTTCTTGAACTCATGACAAACCTTGGACTGTTGCATGTTTGTCAGTTACTGAACTGGGATGGTATATAGACACTCAGTTGTGGAAAATAAGGAAAAAACAGAAAACTAAACTGAATGGAATACCAACTCATGAAAAAATAAAACTTGAAGGATACATCTTGTTAACTTCTTTCCATTCTAATGATCATAATGTTGTTAGGACGTAGACCAGATGAAGAGGGAGTAGAAGATAATGGCCTGGAAGAGGATTCGGGAGATGGACAGGTATGTGAGATTGTTTGAAGCAAAGTAATGACAGCATTGCTTTCAAGTTACAATGACTATTATATATACTTCTTTTCTTTTTACAGGAGGATATTGAAGCAAGTTTGGATAACTTGCAGGATATTGACATGATGGATATTAGTGTGTTAGATGAAGCTGAAATAGATAATGGCAATGCGGTAGATTGCGGAGAGGATTACAGTGCTGATAATATTCTTGACTCACTGTCTGATAGTAAAGAAAATGCTGATGCAGAAGTGAAAGAACTTCCAGATCAGCCTACAGAATATGCTATGGGTAACTTGGAGGCATCCCCACAATTCTCAGAAATTAAAGAAGAATCAAGAGAAATACCACTAGCGATGGTATGCATCTCTTATGTGTGTGGCATCAGATTTTATTTTTTTTTTTTAAGTAGCAAAACGTTAGCTAGAGTATTTGGAACAATTTGGGGCTCTACCAGTTCTCATAGTTATTGTTTTTCTTCCTTTACATATTTGTGGAAATAGCGTTACTGATTTTAAAATGCTTAGATGTTGCTTGTACACATATAATAGTAATCCAGAAAGCATTCGTTTTAATCATGCTTTGAACTCTGCTTCACCTTATGTTTTCATTCCCATTTTCATATTTTTCTTTTATTTAGGAGCATACGTGAAGTATACTAATGCTGTAGCCTTATTTACTTCACTTCAGCTGAACAGCAACATTCTGGGAACTATATTCTAGATTATTTTTCTATTAAGATAGGGTCTCTCAGTTACTCAGGTGTTGAAAGTATTTTTATGTTGGCTTTTTGTGTTTGTCTAGCTGTTGCACTGCTTATATGGCATTGTCCGTCTGGGCTAGAAGATAATTTTTTTTCCCCAAAGTGCTTATCTCCTGAATTGTACAACAAAGCATTTGAAGAAAGCTATTTCTGCCCTGTCTATTAGGGGAGTATAGCTCTTTGTTGTGTGTGCACATTGTGTCACCAGTCTGGACTACAAGATTCTGAAGTTAGGTGGTTCTCTGCCCAAATCTGAGAGTTGCAGAAATAAGCTAAAGCCCCTATTCCTAAGCATATCCCTGCCCCGCACAAGTGAAATAGAAATACCCAGAAAGTAGGGGGCTTTTTTTCAGTGACTAAACTACCGGAATCCAGGTCAGCTCCTGCGGCTGTCTTTTAACACGAAAGAAAATAGTTACTGAGTCCCATAGACTTTTGGCTCTATGTTGTTGCTGTAAATAAGAGAGAAAGTTTGCTGCTGGAGCCCCTGTCCTCAAAGTTGTTTTTTTGAGCTGACCAACATGGTTGAGAGGTAGTGAGAGAGTTTACTCAGTAAGTGGGGACTGCGAAGAGGTATGAGGGTCATTGGTCAGTTTTTACCCTTATTGGTGGTTTTGAATGCTAGATATGTTTGCTTAATATCAGTTGTCAGTGAAAATAAAATCTTCGGTTTCTCATTCAGGTTTCATTCACAATACCATTCTTTTATAAATAACAACATGTCTTTGTTTACTTTTTAAAGGTAGAGGTTGAAGATGTTGGAAACAGTTTAGGTGCCTCTTCATCCGATTTAACCATAATAAAGGTAAACGGTAACCAATTTTTCTTAACAAACCAAAAGCCATAATAGATGCTGTATCAACTGTATGCTGAAACAGTATATGTACAGGTAGTACACAGTGCGTGTATTCTTACTGTATGAAGGATAGGATCTAATGCCTTTCTAATTTAATCATATGGGCAAAGAGATATATATATCTATATGTATCTGTCAGGTCGTGTATATATGATGTATATGTCATATTGAGTTTGTGAGTTTGGGTGGTAGATTGGATCCTTTTTATCTGTTGTATAAACCAACTCAGTTATATTTAACTTCCATTAAAGGTATGTATCCCATGTTGACAACAAAGCTGAAACTGGTCTATTCCTGAAATACTACCCAGATCGCGCATGGTAGGTTAAGGACACTTGTAGGTCCAGGTGAAGCTGGTGTTTCTGTCAATCCTGTATTCAGAAAGCAGACTTCATAAAATAGACTTTAGAGAAGGGTAACACCAAGATAAGCTTTGCTTTATGCTGCTTACATTTGTTGAATTATTTACCCATGCAAATATGTACCATGTGTTCAACAGGTATCTGAGAAATATTGAAGTTTCACACATTTTGTAAAACTTTAGGGTGTTAAAAAGTAATGGCAAACCTTCTTGTGAAAAATTTCTTTAAAATTCAATGTTTTCAAAACTGAAATAAGCTTAATTATAGTAATTCCCTGAATTGTCTTCTATTTTGGGGGGGTGTGGGGTATGTGAGAAGTGTCATTCAGAATAATGTCTTGATTTCTTACAAAATAGTGATGTTTTGTCATTCTTGTAACTTTTTCACTGCAGGAACTTGAAGAGTTACCTTTGGAGCCAGGTACTGGTTTTTGTTTTTGTGGTTTTGTTGGGGGATTTTTGGGTTTGTTTTTGGATTGTGGATTTTTTTTGTCGAAATTAAAAAAAATAATAATCCTGGGCATTGAAACGGTTTCATTCTTCATTTAATTATTTTTGTGTCCCTGTTTTATTTTTTTTGGTGTGGTTTTTTTTAAATACATTACTGTAGTGTACGTTATGGTGGACAATTCAGGTTATGCAGGGTCATAGAGATTGGAAACCTAGTCATATCACCAGATCTGTGAATAACCGCTTTTTGAAAACATGTATTTAATGTGATGAAATGGTTCCACAGAACTGTTACCTACAGTGAAGATAAGGATTGATTCTTGAAGATGTAAAGGTTCTGAAAACAGATCTTGTGATATCACACTGTGCTGTAGTTCTATGAATTAAAACTCAGGAGTGTAGGTAACACAAAGCTTTGGTACAGAACAGAAATGAAGGAGTGACTGGACTTCAGAAGAAGGAATACACTGTCATCACAAGAATTTTCTACAGATCCTATTCACTTTCTGGACTGCAAGCACACTCGTGCACCATCAGAAGATGCCCAGTTCTCATGTTGGACTGTCTGCTAAAAGAATTTCACAGAAATTTGGAAATTGAACTCTCAGTACCTTGATACGTTCAGTTAAGCATCTCGGACTCTGGAAGCTAACTAGAGAAGAAACAGAGCTGAACGATTTCATGAAGAATATCAAGGATCAGCCAGAAGGTTTTTGTTAAATCTGTGGGGTCATTTTTCTTCCCTGTTAACATTTTAGGGCTGATTTGGTAGTGTGTCAGACAGCGGTTAGTGGAGTACTTTTAACACTGTGTACACTAGGGTTTTCCAATCTCTGTGTAGCTTAGAAGTTCTCTTGGTGTTAGTGTGGCAGCCATGCCAGTTCCACATTTGTGATTGCTGTATTTCCCTGGTGATTAAATCTTGTGCCATTCTATTCCTGTTAAATCCGTAGAAAATGAGAAAATACTCGACATTTTGGGGGAAACTTGTAAATCTGAGCCACTTATCGAAGAAACTTCCGAAGCGGAGCGGCCACATGCACAGGAAGCAAGTAACGTGGTGCCAGGCAAGAGGCTAGCAGAGGAAGAGGACACTCTTGCTGCCGCTCAGTTGGAGGAAGATGCTTTAGATTTGGACAGCAAATCGGCACAATCTATGGCAAGGAAGGAAGCAAAGCGTTTAGTTGTAGCAAAAGGGGAGACAAGGGAACAGACAATAGAGGAAGAGAAACCGGACTCTGAATCTTTAGTAGTAGAGACCCTAAGCGANCGAAACAGAATTGTCTGTTTAAGGGTACAAATCCCATATTTCCTGTCGCTCTTCTATAAAATTGCAAAGTTAGCGTTTATTTCAGAATTAATATACTGGTAGGTATCCAATTTTAGTGCACAATCTAGAATTAATGTTCTTTTTATATATGACTGGTTGAATAACATGATGTTTTGTCTTTAGCCCTGTTGACGAGGACAGAGGTACAAAGATTATCTCAAAAGATGAGAAAGGTATGTGTTTAATAAAAATGTGCAAATGATGTGAAAAAAATGTAACGGGATCAAATCTAACCATTACTTGTGAGTTAATTGTCATAAGTAAACATTCAAACAAATGGAGTAATAGTTCTACTCACTTTTTGACTTGCATTTCTTGCATTGCTTATTTTCTGTGTCTTCTTAATTCCCGAAGCATGTGTATGTCTTCACTGGGGTATATATAGTGGAGTCCCACTAGCTTCATGAATGGCAATAGGTATCGGCAAGACCAAGAGTTGTCCAAAAGTCTCAACAGATGCCTAAATATATAGGTTTATACTCTGCGGCAATTTTGGTGAAGGCTGTTAATTCAGCGAGCCATTAATGTCATTGTAACATAGACATTCAAAGCATAAATTTCAGTTTATGTAACTTCTGTAACCTTATTAGCCAACAGTATTAAAAAAAAAAGTCTCTTGTGAGTTGACATTTAATGCTTTGTAATTCTCAGAAAAGTGATTGAAGTATAGGAAGACAATATGTAGATTAAAACTCATTAGGACTATTCAAATGCACATCAAGTGTAGAGTTCAGAAGTTCATTTCTGCAGGCTGCTATGTGTCTGATTTTCAGATTGATTGGAAGAGGTGGAAGTAAAATTGCATTTGACAAGGTCTATGAAGGAAAAAATAAAGTGGGGTTTGTAGGGCAGTTATTTTGTCACTGTTGCGTTCTTGTGGTGCGTGGTCTTTTATGTTTGGCTTTTTTGTACCTTAGGCCGTGCAAGTAGTGGTTCTGGCAGAAATTTGTGGGTTAGTGGACTTTCATCCTCTACTAGAGCTACAGACTTGAAGAATCTTTTCAGCAAATATGGAAAGGTAACGTAGTGATTATGTAAATTAACAAACTATTTATTCAATTTAAAAGAATTACCTTGAAGTTAGCTCTTATTTTTCCTGGTGAGCAACAAGGTAGACTAAGCACTTGTGTTCTTTTGAAACTCTGTATCTGACAGTAGCATACTTTATAAAGAAGGTTGCCAGAAACAGCGGTGGGGTGAAAATCCGGGTCTCGGAGAGTCTCTGTGCACATGTCTGTAAAAATGAGGCAGTTCTCAACAGGAGAGACTAGTGGGTCATCATCTAGTGCGCTATAGTCTAATTACACCTCTGGGGTGTCCAGTGATAGTTAATGCTGTTATAAACAGTTCCACTGCCATTTTTAAATGGGTGAGAAATCTAGTCTTTGAGGGCAGGCTTCCATTTGTTTTTCAGTGCCAGCTAGGATATGAGAGCAGAAGTTATGGAAGGGAACTCTTTCTATGACCATCTCCCCTTCCTCCTAATATATTTCTGAAAATAATTTTAAATGTTTGTGTCACTAAGCATGTTTCTCTGCGCTGTCAGAGATTCATCTGTGCATAGAAACTAGCAGAGAGATCCTGTAAGAAAAGACAAAGTGGTTGTAGGTTTGAGTGGGGATTTTTGGTTGGTTGGTTTGATTTTTAAATTTTTTTTAATTATTATTATTACACCCCATGCTCCCCTGCATACATATGTCTTCCTTAAGTTACTGACCTGCTCAGCAACTTGAAGATGAATTTTCTGAGCTGGTTATTATGGCGGTCTCTCTTTCAGCAGAGTTGTATCTACAATCTGTTCCACAATCAGATTTATCTGTTTCATAGAATTCCATGTTTGTTTTATTTTTTTTTTTTTTCAGAATGTATGTGGAATAATTTTAAACTTGAACATTTTCAGATGTGTTTGTGTTGCCCTTGACTTGGGTGTAAACGCTGTTTGTCATAGTTCTTTGCAGCTTGTCAAACAAGCCTAGAAGTGTTGCCTTCAGAGAATGCTGATGGAATGTTGTGTGCCGAGCATTTTTCCTCCCGGCTAAAAGTGGATAGGTGTTACGCTGTGCAGTGCTGATAGATAGAGCTGCTCAAATGGTGATGAAGTTCGAACTTATTTGGCGACAGATCTGCAAACACAGAACAATTTTTTTCCCAAAGGTGGTCGGTGCAAAAGTAGTGACAAATGCTCGCAGTCCTGGTGCTCGCTGTTACGGCTTTGTTACAATGTCAACATCTGAAGAAGCCACTAAGTGCATTAATCATCTCCACAGAACAGAGCTGCATGGAAAGATGATTTCTGTGGAAAAGGTAAGTGGTAGTTATTCCATAACAGTAATGAAAATAAAAGTGTGCAAGTTTAATGTCTGCCTCTTATAAAAATATTTCTGAATAAAATTCTAGGCAAAAAATGAACCAGCTGGGAAAAAGCCGTCAGACAAAAAGGAAGGTGAAACGAGGAAGGAAAAAGACAAGCATCATTCTGCGGAGTCCAAATCTGAGAAGTAAAGCAGTTTTGGGTATTTTTTGGTGTTTAAAGGCCACTCAGTTGAAATGCAGCCATGTGACCACAGTGAACTGTGACTGTAATAAATGTCAATTTGCTGCTTCATGCCACATCTGAAATAGGAATAATTCATGAAAAATTGAAATTGGTGTTCTACAGCAGCAAGTGCATCTCAGTTGACCCTCTGTTCAGAAATATGGAGCTCTCCAGAGTTTAGTATCAAAACTTGTCAGTTGTATCAGGAGATACGCAGTCAATTAATTTCTAGATAAACCATTATTTTTATCAAAACTGTTTATCCTTTGATCTGACTCTGGTTTGGTCTGGTCTTTTAACTGACTTGACTAATTTTACTAATTTGCTTTACTAATTGTTTTCTCATAAAATCTTAAAAGATTTGGCAAAGTAGATGCTTTGGCAGGCTGACCTGCTTGCATTAGGTGTTTAAGGTATTTGTTTACAAAAGCTCTTTTGGTGGAGCTCGACCTATACCTTGGTGGGCCCTTTTCTCCCTATGCTAAGCATGAACTCTATACAGGCAGAACAGAAGACTTGACTTCTAGCACTCAGTTCCCAAATATTCAGAAGGATTATCTGTTGTTTCTCACTTTTGGGGTAGCTTTAGCTTAGTATCAGTTGCTACTCTTAATCATGCGTATAAATATGCGTTGGCTTCAGTAGAGCAGCATGGAAGGTATTGGGAGTGAGTTTTTTTTAAGAGTGTTTTGGGGGGCATTTTTGTGTTGAGTTTTGTGGCTTTTTGGCATGGTTGGCTTGATTAGAGTGGTTACAGCACTTTTTGTTAGGTTCTCTATTAAAGCAAAGTTTACCTGTAGGTCTGTTGGTACTAAGAAGGAGGAGAAGACAGATAAAAAAGATGATCCTAAGAAATCAGAAAAAGATGGAAAAGACGAAAAAGAAGGAAAAGAGAAAGATGAGCAAAAAGCCGGATCCTCCGATAGATCTAGGGCAAGCAAATCAGGTAATTCTAGCTGCTTTCAGAAATGTTTTCAAGGATACTTGTTTTAAAAAATAAGTTTTAAACAATTGAACACAGAATATAAAAGCAACTGCAACAAAGCACTTTGCTTCCAAAAAAAATGCAAATTTAGGAAATGGAAGAACAAGCATAAACATTCAGAGTTGTGGCTGATCAGAAGATTTCAGTGTCTGCAAACCTCACTGTTCTTATTAGACATTATTCATAATTCAGTAAAAAGACCATGAAGTGTACTTAGTAACACTGGTGAACAATAAACAACACCAGAAAATACTTTAAAAACTTGTTTTCTGACTTAGAACACCAGTAGCTTAGCAACAAAGTGTTCATAATTACTGGGATTTAAATACTAAAAATAGTAAACTAAATTTTATGGAACTATCACTGGGTTTAGACTTGACACAATGTGCGGTTCTATGTGCTTTTTTTGGGGGGGGTGGGGGTGGTGGTTTTGTGTTATTTTTTCTGAACTGTGGCAAAGGGGTGTATTTTGCAGCTGAGAATGAAATTGCTGCTTTTTTTTTAAAGTATCATCCCTGCCAGAAAACACTACTGTAATTTTGTGATAGCTTTACTGCCCCCATCCCCAATTTAGTCAAATCTTGGTAAGCTATTTAAATCATAAATGTACTCTTCCGTTAAGTGATTTTAAAACCTCAATAAAATAACTTTTTACTGCTTGGTACCTCGACAGTTTTGAATTTTTGAATGTACTGTGTATTTTTTATTCTCAAATTTATTTTGTTTTCTAGTGAGTCGAGGAACTGAAAGGACAGTGGTAATGGATAAATCTAAAGGAGAACCAGTTATTAGCGTGAAAACTTCTACATCAAAAGAGAGGGTACGTACAATCTTCAGGGAAGTCTTTTTGTAAAAATGGGTGTCAAATACCTTTATATGAATATAGTTGAAGGGATGTTTTTCCTGGTGTATTGGGAACAGTTGTCCCTTTATCGCTTTTTAGAAAGCATTAGGGTATTAATGATGCTGCAAAGCTAAATGCTTACGTGTCACGTTCTTCATAGTTTTTTTGCTGCTGTCCTAGCTTAAGAAGTAGATTTGCAATACGAAAATGGTGTTAAGATGTTGTGTTTCCCTGAGCATGGAGTATGGTAACCAGTGCCCTTTAAAGTGGTGTATGGTTTGCCACTGGTGCAAGTCAGATCATGTGCCTCTAGTGTTTATATATATTTAAAACTCTTTAGAAGTTCTAGACATATTCAGGTTACTTTTCCCTGACCTACTTTTCCATGAAATTCCAACATTATTTACCTCTCAGAAGTTACGATAGTCTGTATTGTTCAGGTTGGCATGAGGTAGGCCTTTTGCCTAGAATTTTAGCTAAAAATGTACTGTATTCAGCTAATGTGTTGTTTTGGTTTAACTCAGAGTACAAAAAGCCAGGACCGCAAATCTGAGAGCAAAGAAAAGCAAGATATTTTATCATTTGATAAAATCAAAGAACAGCGAGAACGTGAACGTCAGAGACAGAGGGAACGAGAAATCAGGGAAACAGAAAGACGCAGGTGAGTTTTTCCACTTTTGCTCTATGCTTTGAATGGCATCTGTTTTTATTTCCCTTATCTGTGCTGACTTAGTGTAGATACTGTGTTAGTTATGCAGAATGCTTACCCTTGCTTCTTTCATCTCTGTGGACCTTTTTTCTTCTTTTTTTAAAACCAAGCTGCGATTTAGTTGAGAAAAGGTCTTTCAAATTTAAGCAGGCAGTGGGAAGAACATAGAAACTAAATAAAAAAAAACAAAAGAGGCAAACAAGAAGCCCAACCCAAAGCAAAGAAGCAGTAAAGCTTAAGACTTAAGATTCTCAGTTAAAACCCAAATATCTCTTTTTCAATTAGAGAGAGAGAGAGGCGAGAGAGAGAGCAACGGCTTCAAGCTATTCATGAGCGGGATGAAAGACAGAGGCTCCAGAGAGAGCGAGAACGACTTGAATTTCAAAGGCAGCGTCTTGACAGAGAGCGTTTGGAGAGGGAGAGGTTGGAGAGAGAAAGAATGCACATCGAGCAGGAAAGGCGACGAGAACAGGAACGCATCCAGAGGGAGAGGGAGGAGCTGCGGCGACAGCAGGAACAGTTACGCTATGAACAAGAACGGCGATCTGCCATGAGAAGGCCTTATGATCCTGACGGCAGGTAACAATAACCGTGGTAAGATTCCAAATTCTTCGGTCACATCCAGTTACAGACAGAGCATTCTAAAGCCTATGTAAATTATGAGTACTCTTGCTAAAGCAGTCATGGACGTTCACAACTGAAAGACTATTTACATGTTGCTTTTAACACTTTAATACTAACCGTGAGAGAGGGCAAATGTCATACTCCTCATACATCTGTGAATGCAATTTTATTAGGGCGGGTATAAAATTCTTATTTCCCTAAGAGAAGTGACCAAGAATAGAAACTGCGTAGAGACTCTAATGCAGGATTGCTAGGAGGAGCAGGTACTCATTCTCTTATATAAGCACATGCTGAGATCAAGCTTTCTGTATAGTGTTGAGACGCCTAGCTTTCTCTGAAACTGAAATGCGATGACCGCTTATCACACAAGGGTTTTTAATTAGAAATCAATAATAATTTTTTGGATACTTGCATTGAACAAGATTTGATATCAAGAGAGCAGGAAAGGAAGATTGTTTTGAGATTACTACTAATCGTGACCTTTCTTGCAGGCGAGATGACCCGTACTGGCCAGAGGCAAAGCGAATGGCGATGGATGATAGGTATCATTCTGAATTTAGTCGTCAAGACCGCTTCCATGACTTCGACCACAGGGATCGTGGCCGATACCAAGATCATTGTTTGGACAGGTTAGCAAGGCAGAATCTTTTCTTCCTATACTTTTATGGAAATTAGGGGTCTCTTTGTGGCTTACTAATGGCTTGAAGGGTGTCAGAAGAGCTAAACAAAAGACCCTTGTGCATTTCTTGTGTCTCATTTTATATGTACTTGGAATCCTGTGTTTCCATCGTTTATGGACATATCAGAAAGAGGCTGCGTAACGATTTGTAAGCCAAGTTCTAATGTAGTCTGCTGTGATGCCAAGGGAGATCCTACAGCTTCTCTCAAGATGTATGGAAATCTGGTTTATGAATCATTATGAATCATTAGCCTAAGATTTAGCCATTTCCTTTTGCTTTAAAACTTTTCCCTATGTTTGTCTTTGCAGACTACCTAATGCAGATTTTTTAGTTTCACAGAATGCAAAAGTACTTTCTGCCTAGTGCCGTTGAGACTTCTGTTTTGCTCTCAAAGGATCTTTGGCAAAAATGATACCGCTTTGCTTTTGCTTGTAACTCATTTTTGATACTGGTAGTTTCACTCGGTATTCTCCCTTGATACCATCGAGTAACTGACGGTCCCTTGGTGATGCCTCGCTTATCCGTGTTACAGTAATAGCTGTTACTTTGATCTCTTCCTATGCTATGAAACAAGAACTCATTTGAATATCTTACCACTAAACAAACATTGGCATTCTCAGATTTACAGCCTAATGAAGATCATTTTTCATGCACTATTTCATACAGAAATCATATTCAGAATTATGATCACTGTGTCAATTCAACTGAAATTTGTCTGTTTTGTTCCAGAAGAGATGGTTCAAGAGGAATACCAGATCGAGATGGGCAGGTGGGTTATACCCAAATACTGCTTTGGTTAAAAAGCCAAGCAAACTTACCGCAAAGCGGAAAGAAACAAGTGTGCATGCTGCCTGGTTCTTAAATGCAACAACCACCCGGTTTAAACTGAGCAGATGTTCAAGCAGCAACTGATCTTGCATGCTGATGTGCTGAATGTAAGTTACTGCTCACTAGGGTGGTAGCCACAGATCGGGGTGAGGGGAAGCCTCCAAGCCATGGGAGCTAAGGTATGGCATCTTTTCAGGTTGGTACATGGCAATAAAAATTTTCTGGTCAACCGTCTTAGGTGTCTCTAGCTCATTAAGAGGTGGTTATTGTAGTGTCTTATCCTTCTCTGATGTTTATCTAAATGGTTTGCAGAAAATAACTGATGTGGCAGATGACTGTAAAACAACAGGTGTGAAAACCAGTACCGCAATGGTATACAAAACCTTTCATTTCTGAAGAGACGTAGGAAGTAGGCAGATACATTCTGGCTCCAGATTTCTTAATTTTTACAGAGAGTAAGCCTTAAAAACACTATACCAAACAAACAGCCTTCTCCACCAATGAGCAGAGTGAAATCTGTGCTGTGAAACAAAATAAATGCCTAGAGTGAATGTGCGTAGTAGCAACAATGGAACCAATGAAAACTGAGACAGCTACTGCTTTATTTTCTGATTTATTTTATTTGACAGCTTACAGAAAGACAACCTCTGAGGAGCTGAATTTTTCCAATGTGAAGAGAAAAATCTGTAGTGAATCTTAATATGACCCTATACCATTTGCCTTCCAGCATTACTCAGATGAACGCCACGGGGGGCCTGATCGTCACTCACGGGACAGTTGGGGTGGCTATGGGTCTGACAGAAGAATGAGTGAAGGGAGAGGGATACCTCCACAAACCCGGTTAGTGCATATGAAATAAGGGAGGTGATTTGTTGGTCCTTAAAATTTTAATGCTCTGTGAACCTTCGAAGGGTGACAGCGGAAGCAGTTTGACAGTGTGAATCCTCTCTCCAGATTAGTTTCTTGGAGCATCTGGAGAAACAAGGAATTGACACACGTAGCTCCCCCGTGTATCAAGAGAGTGGAGCATTGTAGCGCGTAAAGAAGTGCTGCTCAGCTTGTAGCTGATTCTCTTGTAAATAACTTTCTTTTCTACAGATGAGATTCAGTCCTGTACCGAATACTCCGGTAACGCCAAAAGTCTCATTTGTGGCTAGTGATGAGGCTTTAAGGAAATAGTCAGAATCTCTGAAGCAGTAGGGGTGGGGAACGGAGACTCATCTGGAATCACGGCGTTTTCTCTTTAAGCCAGCTAGTCAAGCCAGACATATTCCAGATGCATGATGTTCTGTTCTACATAAATATACCAGGCAGAGGAGTGGTGGTCAATGAATTGTTCCATGTTTAAGTATTTTAGTACATTTCAATACTAATTATGTCTCTGTAGATCAGAAAAAGATGAGCTTTGTTGTGCAAAGGACGCTGTTTAGCAAGTTTCTATTCATTTCTCTTTCACCAGTGTTTATTGCAACGATTGAGTGGCTATGGGTACAGCTTCATTAACAATTATTTAATACACTTTTGTATGAGGTATGGTGTTTGACTTTACCCTATGCTGCTCAGTGGATGAGGGACACACCTGGAAGATGTTCTTTTATTTTTTTAAGAGATGGACGTGACTGGGGAGATCATGGTCGAAAGTTAGAGGGGCATCAAGATCGTTCATGGCAGGGAAATGTGGATGGAGGAATGATGGGACGGGATCATGAGAGATGGCAAGGTACACTTGCTGCTTACCAGTGTGATCGTGGTTTTTTTCTATGAATGACTGCTGCTGAACTTCTAGCGGTAGTTAAAATTCCTATGGAGCTTTAACAGTATTACCAAGAAAACAAATAAAATTCTGGGAACAAGGTATCTCTTTTATCAGGAAAACACAAAAGTCTGTCTCCCTTTTTTTTTTCTTTTTTTTTTTTTTTCTTTTTTTAAAATTAGGTGGTGATAGAAGCATGCCTGGTCAGTCAGGACCAGGCCATGTGGTGAATCGAGGAGGGATGTCAGGGTAAGAAGCTTTGTCAGAGTGCTTATAATGTTTTTATAATAGTTGACTGATGTGTATAAACAAAGAAATTCCTATGTCAATTGTGAAAAATAATACTTTCATCTTAACTATGGGCTGGCATGTAGAAAAAAAAACTAAGCAAAAATCTTTTCTCAGAGTCACAGTAGTATTAACTTCTCAGGGCAATTTTCAATTTGTCTTGTCTTGTTTTCAGGCGTGGAGGCTTCATGCAAGTTGGAAACCAGAGCCAGATGATGCAGAATAGTGGAATACAAGGAGTGTTTGCGGGCCAGGAGCGGACAAACAGACCAACTGAACCCCGTTTTACCCGCCGCTACTGAAAGCACTATATATATACATATATATTTTTTTTTTTCTATTGCCAGATGACAATGGTGGTAATTTTATTAATCAGGATCACCTTGAATTTGTGATTACAAAAAGCAAGACCGCTGCCGCTTTGTAGCCAAATATTATGTCGACTTACCAGTTTGGTTCCTTTTTTTTTTTTTAAATAAATGTGTTCTTGGTCAAACATCACTTAAAAGTTTCTGTTAGTGAAACATTCCATTTTTCAAAAATAATAAAATCAGTTTATGGCTACTAATTTCTTGTTTGTTCTTGTTTAGCAATACGCCTCCAACAAGGGACTTAAGGCAGTAAAGGAAAGAGACGCTGAGATTCTTTCAGTCCTACTCCTTACCACCATAAGGATACTTTCTGGCCTACGCTTGATCATTCTTTCTCTTCTACTGACCTTCCTCCAAGGTCTTCAGGCTGTCCCTCTTCCCCCTGCAGGGCTGAGAAGAGTGGGCAACAGGTGACCCCCATGGCCCTACAAAGCCTGGGAATCCCCTGAAGGGAAGGGACCAGTCTTGGTCTGGTCGTTTTGTTCCTTTTTTTGGGGGTGAATAAAAACATCATTTTTGATGTCATTTGGAGCACCGCAAAGTCACCAGGGGAATGGTGATGCAGCAGCAGGGCAGGTGAGTGGCTTATGTGGCATCCTCCTCAAAACCATGTCTTTTAAGTTTCCCTGGGGTGGGACTCAAAAATAGCAATTGTCCTGAGATTGCCTCCACCCAGAAGGCACCAGCGGGGAAAACTGTTGCTTGTTCTCCCTCTGGGAACTGTTTGCATCGCCTAGCAAACGGGCTCTGCGCTTTACTGGCAACTTCATCCTCAAAACCACCTTTTTTCACTTTCCCCAGGGCCGGGCTTGAAAATAGCGAAAGTCTGGAGATTGCTCCCACACCCTAAGTCCCAGCAGAAAAACTTGCTTGTTTTCACTCTCCCTAGGAACTGCTTGCATCGCCCCACAAACCTTGGGGTTGTGCAGGCCTAGTGAAAAAAAGTTGGTTTTGAGGATGGAGTCAATCCCTGTTTCCCTGAGGACATCTGCACTGTGCAGAATTCCATGGCCTTGGCCCAGGGAGCTCATTCTGCCGCTCAGTGTTCTGCTGTGCCTTCCACTGACTGTAGCTTTGGGGCTGGCTCAGGTCTTTGGGCAGGCGTGTTTTGGCATTTGGCCTCCCTCCTCACAGTCGTGACACCTCCTGAGACCTTCCTTGATTTCCACAGCACCTGGCAGCACTGTCTTCCTTTCTCTCTCTTACTCTGTCAGAGCCTCCCGTCTTTCTTTACTATATAGAGCTCCTTTATCTTTATGCCATGAAGGGTATCTCTATTTTGTTCCTCTCTCGCTCGTTCATCTGTAGTTTGCGCAGGTGCCCTCCTGAGTCTCCAAGGCCCTTGCCGTGTCTCTAAGCTACCTTTTCATACCCTGCCCCCTCATAATGGCTGTGTTCTCTAAAGCAGTGTCTTCCAAGCCCTTTCTTGTACGCCATAGCACTCTTGTAGCACTTTAGCTCCCTTTCAATTCTAGGTTTTTGTGCTCTTCAGAGCGCCCTTGCCTTACTCTTTGCCACTTAGGATGCCTTCGTTATGCCCCCAGTGCCCTGACAACATCTGTACTTTGTTGAAATCCCCTTCAGAGTTCCATAGTGTTATCTCTGGCACTTCTTTAGTCTCTCATGCCCCCACAAGACTCCTTCGTTACCTTTGCTGAGCTCTTGTGAGAAATCCCCTACACACCCACGCCCCATTTTAGCTCTGGAGGGCACTTTGCACTCCTCTTTCCCCCTCAGCACCCTTCCCAAGTCCGCATCTGCTACTCCGGTCAGTGTTTCTGTCCTCTTGTCCATTCGGTCCCTGGTTCCCTGAGGACACCCTTATTTTGCTCAATTCCCTTTTGCGCTCATTGCACCCCTGAGACTTCTTTGGTCTCTGTGGCCCCTTCAGGACCTCTCTAACGCCTCTGACAAAGCCTCTTGTTTTGTCAGAACTTTGTCCAGAACTACCTGCACGCTTTAGAGCGGTCTATTTCAGTTCTGTCTTACAGCATATTTTTATTTCAAATTGGGTACCCCAAAGATGTCTATCGTGAGCTCAGATCTCCTCTTAGATAGCCTTTATCAATTGTTATTGGCACATCTGCCATGGTGATTTTTGCTTTTTTTTTACAATTTTGTTTTAGTTACTCAGGTGTTAATTAGGCCACATCACAGGGTTTCTGATCCAGTTCTTGTATTTCTGTGTCTTTTGGTGTTTTCTGTCCTTTGGGACTCATCTAGTTCTGTCACAGAATCACCATGGTTGGAAGGGACCTCTGAGATCATCGAGTCCAAACTTAAAAAAAACAAACAAAAAAAACCAACAAAAAAACAAACCACAACACCCCGCCACATCACACCCACCCACAAACCAACAATCTCAGGCACTAGAGCATGCCCTGAAGAGCCATGTCTACACGTTTCTTAAATACCTCCAGGGATGGTGACTCCACCACCTCCCTGAGCAGGCGGTTCGACTGCCTGACCAACATCTCAGTATAGTAATTCTTCCTAATATCTAATCTAATCCCCTGCCACAAATTCAGATCGTTTCCTCTGCTCCTGTCATTATTCCCTTGGAAGAAGAGGCCAAAACCCACCTCTCTACACCCTCCTGTCAGGGAGTTGTAGAGGGCAATGAGGTCTGACCGGGGCCCCCGCTTAGGGAGCTCATTCTGCCTGGGGGCTTCTTGGGGGCTCAGAGCAGTGCTATGTCTTCAGTCAGACCAGCTGGTTCATCTGGTCGAGCAGGCATGTTTGGCCACTTAGAGGAGCAGAGGTAAGAAGCCTGAGGCAAGACCTTCAGGACCAGTTAAAGTTCAGCAGTATATGAAAAAGAAATTAGACTTCTATGTTGGGGTTTTTTTTTGGCTGGTTTTTTTGCGGCTGTTTTTTTTTCTTTTCAGTGAGCAATTTTGCAATGAGTGTTCAGGAGTGACAAGATAGTTTAATAAAATGCTTTATTACAGGTGTGCTGTATATTCCTTGAATTCCTGACTCTTTTGAGCGTGGAATTTTGGTTTGTGGGTTGTCTTTTTTTTTTTTTTTCCGGCTTTGCTGTATGCTGTGTAAATTGCTCATATGATTTCTCTTAGTAGGACTGATGGTGAGATTATCTAGCAGGGGTTAGGGTGAGCATCTTGTATGCATCTATATATGGAGTTTTAGAATTTCTCAAGAAAGCAGTAGGGATGTAAGGCATACTGTCTTTCACAGTATGGGATGGCTCGATGCCTTTCCCCATTGCCCACAGAGTACCACAGTGTCCCTAGAGCTTTTGCAGCTTGCGGCAGCCCCTCATAGATTGCGTCAGGGCATTGCTTATTTTGTGCGTCCATACCAGAGCCCAGAGTCTGTGAGAAGACAGAAAACAAGAAGTGCCTGCAGAACACAGGATGCTGCTCAGAAGAGCAGCTCCTGAGGAGCAGCTGATACAGGGGCTTCAGGGTTCAAATGCAGAATGGGTGCTGTCAGGAAGAACCTGTGTACCCTGTTACGCTTTTGAAATTTTCTTTTGATATCCAGGTCCCGGTCTCTATTTTTTTATTTCTTGCTTATGTTTCTTATTCCCCCGTTGTAGCATTTTTCTCTGTCTCTTGTCTTGTCTCGTCTCTGTCTTGTCCTGCTGGTCCCTTCCACCTCTCTGTCCTTCTCCCTGTCTCTTGTATTTATTCCTCCATCTCTCTGTTACTGTTCTTTGTGCGGTCTGTCCTCTACAGGGCTGTCTTGCTCTCCACCTCTCTTTTGTTTGCAGTGTCTGATTCTCTGGCTCTATGTCCCTCTGTTCTTCCTCCTGCTTTTCTCTTGCTTTTTGTTCCTCTGTCCTGCTGCATTTGGGCACCAAGCCTTGTAGCCAACTCACTGCTAGGATTTCTTATGTACATTAATGAATAGACATTTCCTGCCTCCTCTGTGCTCCTGGATATGTTTGCAGCCCCTGGGTGCCGACTTCATGGGTCTGTCGGGGCCTGTCGGGGTCCTTTGGAGTTCGTCGGGGTCTGTTGGGGTTCGTTGGGGTTCGCTGGGGTTCGTTGGAGTTCGTCGAGGTTCATTGGGGTCTGTCAGGGCCTGTCGGGGTTCTTTGGGGTTCATTGGGGTCTGTTGGGGTTCACTGGGGTTCGTCGGGGTTCTTTGGGTTTCCTCGGGGTCTGTCAGGGTCTGTCAGGGTTTGTTGGGGTCTGTCGGGGCCTGTTGGGGTTCGTTGAGGTGCGTTGGTAGGGGTTTGTAGGGGTCGGTAGGAATC
>VXAK01015451.1:0-10546 GCA_013399435.1 Arenaria interpres
TTGGCTGGGTGCTCCCATACAGACATGAGATACTGCTATGGATCTGATCTGCAGAAAACAGGATTTGGACTGATCCTGCACTTTCCTCTAAACCAATACACAATTAGTTTCACCTCTCAGGGATGCCTTGTAGAGCAGTCAGCCCCTTGCCTACCACTATGTAGAAGCTGGATTAATAACCTAGGTGAGCTGTCTAGATTCCCTCCATAGTCAGTGGAGGAAAAAAACCAACAAAACAGACACTTCCTGGTTTAGGCAGCTAAAATGGGATTAACTCTTCTGAAGAGGAGACTTCAACCCACCAAGTAGAAAGGTAACTGGTGTTGAACTGGAGTCCTGATGTTTACAGAGATAAAGGTAGGTCCCCCTGCTTCTTTCTAAAGTGAAAAACAGTTGGTGCTATTGCTGGGGCAGTTTCCTCCCTTCAGGTGGAGGTTACAGGGAACACTGCTTCTGTTGTCAGAAACAGACATCAGAAGGCAAATTGGAGTCAAAGATGTCACCCTTGTTATTTGAGGAAGAGCAATTTCCAGCATAGAGTCAGTTCTTGCCCACTGAATATTGCCCTGTGATGAGGAACACCACTCAGGAGGAATAGATGCATGAGGGACTGGATTTCTAGGCTGCTTTCCAAGGTATAGAATCGCTCTGGTAAGGGCAGCAAAAACTGCTAGAAGTCCCATAGTCTGGATGCCAACACAAGAAAATGCAGAAGAAATCTTTGGTGAAGTTTTTTTTTTTTTTTTTTTAAACCAAGAAGGATAAAGTGGCTCTGGAAGAATACACAGATATAAAGTCTCCATTGCTAGTGTATCATTCACATTTCCAAAAGATCTGTTTTAATCCAGATAGTACCTACAAGAGGGGGCATCCAGTGGTCCGTGTTACAGTGATCGTTACTCAAGGACAAAGACTTGCACATTGACAATGCTGGGTTCAAATAAATCTGAAGGCCAACCATCATCATCAGAACAGGAAAACCCTCCCAGAAAAACAGTAAGGAGGTTTCTCGGATCTCTGCTCTGCAAGAAAATGCTTCTCTCTGATCTGGGAACCATCTTCCCTACAGCAAGTCATGAAGAGCATCCATCTCACCCCAACAAACACAAGACAGTTTCTGCACCTACCGTAGTACAGCCCAAAGACTATGCCAGCACCCAGGAAAGCCCCCCGAGTTTGGGCCAGGGCATAAACTGGTAGCTTGATCCATGGCTTCCAGGCCAAGAAGCACATGGCAAAAGTGACAGCTGGATTCAGATGTCCACCTGCGGAGAGGTTTGTGGTTAGTGCACTTTTACAGGCAGAATTTGAGTCCCAGAGATGAGCCAAGGGACACCACTTTCCATACCAGTGCCATGTAGGAAAAGCACAGCCTTATAGGCCTACACAACAATTGTCACAAGTGAACCAGTCCACATGGAGCCACAGCATACCTAATACCTGTCCTGAGATCAAAACGTCAAGAATCACAGCAAAGCCAAAGGCCAGGTTGACAGTCAAGAAACCTCCATGAGTCCCTCTGCTGAGCACAATCTGTGCAACGGAGCCACAGCCAAACAGCTAGCAGAAGAAGGGATAGAAATTACCCTCTCTGTTTCACATCAGGGACAGTTGCTGACCAGTGCCTGCAACTGTTCCACTTACACCTGCATGCACCATCACATCCCACGCATGACTCAAAACCTTCAAAGTTTCAACCTTCACTTAAAGTATCTCTAGGGACAGCAGGGAATGAGAAAGGACACAGGCCAAGCCTATCTCCTGGCAGGGGGAACTGAAAGCAGGGCCAAAATCAAAAGCGAGATCAGACCACAGTTCACATCTGCAGGAGGCTGGAGGTCTTTGTCCAAGGTGGTAGGTGAGAAGAATCAGCCAGATAGCACCCTGGACTGAGGTATTTACAGTGCAACTGTTCAGATGAGGGATCTAGGTACTTTTTTGTTGAAAAGGGTAATTGCTTGACACAGTAGCATATAGATTGGCAGGGGACAATTTTGCTAATGCCTGGAAATGCAGACATGACTAAAGGCCATATTCAGCCTGACATTCATGGAGTCCTCTTTCAGGTGGCACTGGCTGACAGCAAGGGATTGGGGCTGCCTCCTTGAGCTGAGGTACCTGCAGATGTCCCAGACCCAAGGTACATTCTGTGCTGCAAGCACTCTGAGCACAGCCCACACCATTCCAAACCAGCCATGTAACACAGGGGCAACACAGCTGGCAACACATCTGGCCTGTCTCTGCAGTACTAACATGACACAGGCACCATCAAGAAGTCCAAATTCCACAGACACCATAACACCAGTACAGCCAGAGGCTTGTCCTTCTGTCCAAGATCAGGGATGCATCAAGCACTTTGGGGGACAAAAGTTGTTTCTGTTGGGTGATAAAGGGTGTTTCCTAATAGAGCACATGCCTCCCTTAGCTTTCTCAAAGACATTTGTTCCAAACAGGTGATCCTTCTCTTCCCAATCACATCCAAAAGCCATCATTCCTATGCTCACCCTTAACAAGCCAGACCAGTTTCCCCTGGCAGTTCAGTTCATCAGTCATCCAGCTGAAGCCCTTCTGCCTGGCCAAATCTCTCCACTACCCACCATGTAATTTAAGGAGCCCTAATCCTGATCATCTGTATGCTTTTTATCTTCCACTGACTCCACCTGAATTGATTCTTGGTGTATCTTGGATTATCACATCAGCAGGTACTGAGAGCACCTTTAAACTAGGACAGGGATTACAGCTTGCTCCCAAGATTCTCAAATCTTGCTTTATGTCTACTGACCACATGCACATATCTACGCACCCATCAAGACTTTCTGCTTCTTTTAACTCCATTATCCCAGAATTACTCAATTGCCACAGAGACAGTATCTGCTCCTACAGAGTAAACCACCAAATAGGCAGCAGGGATGGCTCTCTTCACTTCTCTTGCCAGTACTGGACATGGCCATTGAGCATGGCCACAATCCAGATCAGGGGCAAAGCTTAACTCGTCCCCTCCCATCCCCTTGACAACTGATGAATTACTAATATAGCAGACACTGCACTCAGCCTGCTGGGAAAAGAGCAACCAAGTAGGCTGCAGGCTGACTCATGGAGGTGGACACTGTACACAGGTGCCTCTTGACAAGAAGAGGCCAGGTCCCCAACACAGGACCTTGTGTAGAAAGAACAAAGAAACCTATAGAACTTGTTAGTTAATGAGAGGGGGCATCTGCACTGCTCTCTACTGGGTGCAGTCAGAACAGCCCCTTCAATGTCCTAACCCCGAGCTGCCCAGCTGGGAAACTGTGGCAAAGACACAGGCAAAAAGCAGAAAAGATGAATCTTGTTTATTGTGCAAACAGAGCCATCATTCCCAGCTATGCCCAAACCATTGAGGGAAGCATAGCTCTAACTGAACAAATAAGTACTCGCTAATGACCAGAATGACATTTGTTCCTTCCCTTACCCCCGAAGGGCCCCAGCATGCTTCAGACAGAGGTTCAGAGAGAGTACTTGGCTATGGTGTTTGCCTCTCTAAGGCCACGCAGCACATCAGTCTGACCAGGGAGGGGGCAAGCCCACGAAAAGCTGCAACGGGCATCTGAGTTTGGTAGGGTTGGACCCATGTTCTTCCTATTGATGACTATTTGTGTTATTCACTCTGAAAGAACTGGCAGTTCTGCAGGTGGATGGTGGTTGACTCATTAGCCTTTAGTTGCAGAAGCCACAGAATAAAGTGTAGTCATCTCCTGTCTATCCCCATCCCCCCCATTCACCCACAAAGTCTGTCATTTCTCAAGAGATGAGAAAGGCAATTTCCCCATCCTCCTCTCCCCCATCCAGAGAGTCTATGGGCCATGCAAAAAAAATCCAGAGCCGCTCCACAGGAGCATTATAATTATTTATCACATGAGCCCTGAGCACTATTTGGTTTAAATCAGCATAACAATAGAAAACCTGACCCTCAGCAGATAAAGAGTAAGGTGATATTTATGGACAAGTTTGACCTTTGCATGCAATTCTATCCTGCACCAGGGTAGGGGAAAGGCTGCTCAGCCCTCTGGTTAGTGGGGAAGGCACTAGAAGGGCAATCAAATCATAGGTCTACTCTGAAGGAAGAGACCCTGAGATACTGATGGAAAATTTTAAGCATTAGAATCACAAAGGGACTCCTCTCTTCATATCAGAGTCGAACTTAGGACTATTCTTCAAGGAGGGGGGACACAGAGGATTATTACTTTACAGCCAGTTCAACAAACCTCCCCGCTCCTCCATGGCTCAAAGCAAGAAGGGATCAAAGGCACTGTAAGTCTCCCCCATGGCCTCTTGCTGCCCTCCCCAAGTAGCTGGACCCAGCTGGGTAGATCTGAAGACAGATCCATCTCCGTTGCTGTTTCTGCTCAAGCAGCATGCAGAGATCTTCCTCAACTGCATGGCCTGTGCATCCAGGACTACCTCCACCAGCCACAAAGACAGTGCAAGGAGCACTGTCATGTTTACCTTTCCTCAAGGCACCTCTCAGACAGCCAGACTGATCATCATTTACAATTTTCAAAGCAAGGAGAAACATTACACTCCCAGTCAGGCTTCTTGTCCAGCACAGCTGAAGCCAGCCTGGACAGAAGCAGTCCTACAGGGAAGGGCGGGGGCACATGGTCTGTCATGTTATGGCTCTTTCTGCACTGTGCACTGTCCTGGAGCCAGGCAGGGCTGCAGGACTCATCATCCTGGGGAGCATCAGGAAGAGTGTGACCAGAAGGTCGAGGGAGGTTATCCTGCCCCTCTACTCTGCCCTGGTGAGGCCCCATCTGGAATACTGTGTCCATTTCTGGGCTTCCCAGTTCAAGAAGGACAGGGAACTGCTGGAGAGGGCACAGCAGAGGGCTATAAAGATCATGAGGGGCCTGGAGCATCTCTCCAGTAGAGGCTCAGCCTTGGGTTTTTTTAGTCTAGAGAAGAGAAGGCTGAGGGGGAATCTGAACAATGACTATAAATACTTAAAGGGTGGGTGTCAAGAGTACAGGGCCAGTCTTTTTTCAGTGGTGCCCAGGGATAGGACAAGAGGAAATGGGCACAAACTTGAATATAAGAAGTTCCACCTAAACATGAGAAGGAACTTCTTTACTTTGAGGGTGGCAGAGCACTGGAATAGGCTTCCCAGAGAGGTGGTGGAGTCTCCTTCTTTGGAGACATTCAAAACCCACCTGGACAAATTCCTGTGCAACCTGTTCTGGGTGGACCCGCTTTGGCAGGGGGGTTGGACTAGATGATCTCGAGAGGTCCCTTCCAACTCCATATCATTCTGTGATTCTGTGACTCAAGAGATAAGAGGGTCTAAGGAAATTTGTGCCACACATACATCACATGCCAAAACAACATTGTACAAAGATGGAGAGATGAGCGGTGCTCAGCACAAGAAACCTGACCAACCATCATCAGAGGAGTCAGGCATTAGAGAGGAAATTCACTATTTTAGCTTGTTCCCCATACTGAAGCAAGAACATTTATTCTGTTATTCCACAGATCAGGAGACTTTAACTCTTAGAAAGAGTCATACTTCTGGTGGGGTTTTGGTCACAGGGTTGGGCACTCCTGGGGAAAAGCTGCATCCCCATCAAGGGCAAGTTTTGGTGCCTGAACTGTCCTCTTTGTAGGAAGGAGAAACCTCTCTTCTCCTGCACAGGGACAGCAAGGAGGGAGACTTAACAAAGAACTTCAACTTATTCTGGTAGAAGAGGTGAGAGAGAGCAGCAGCGGTGCTATTTCCTGTAGGACAGGACCTGAAAGATTCAGGCAAGACGCCCAGTATTGTCCAATTGTTAAAAGGGGATGTGCTGGAACTTGTGGGCCATAAACCTTGGGAGGGCTAAAAAGGAATGTAAAGTACCTACAAAGTGCTGACCTATGAGTCATGCTCTGATAAGGTTGCAACAAAGGGAATGGTCAGCCCTGAAAAGAGAAACTAACAAGTTGTGCAAAAAAGGCTTAACTGCTGAATATGTAAACCCCATTGTTTGTTCTTAACCAATCGACAGATACCAGATAGAAAATGCTTAACTTAAGAGACCAATCTGCTTAAATCACGCAGCCGATGGAAAACATATAAAAAACGCGTAATTGTGCACAATAAATCGACATTTTGCTTGCATCAAACTGTGTCCGGTCTCTCAATCGCGGCAATATCCCATGCCTCTGCACCCAGCAACACAGACTCTTTGCATGGAAGGATCGGCAGCATTCCACGTGCTTACAACAAAGATTTCCAGCCCTAGCAAAGCATTAAAAAGTTGAAAGGAAAAAAAAAAACCCAAACACATTCTCCAAATGCAACAAGCTGATTTCAAGCAAATTGGCACAAATGAAACAGCAACTGTGGGAACCGCCATGCCACCCTGGAGAGCTGCAGGATGAGCAGAGACTTTAAGCTCTGCACTGCCAACAGTTAAATGAGGCTCCCTTCACCTTGATCATCCCAACCACTTTGCCATTTTGGTTTCTGCAGCACACTCATACCCCAAAAAGCTCCCACCTGGCCACAAAGTCAAGACAGCCCTGATTGAAAAGCAATTAGGAATTGTTTTATTCTTTCTTTGTGCCTCTACAGAAGTGAATCACAGTTAGTCCAACTTGGAAATCAGTTATAAACAGCAAGCAGCAAGTTACTTCTCCTGTAAATGTGAAAACCAAACAGAACCAGCTTTGGTATTTACAGCCAGCAGAGCAAGGCAAACAGATCAAGCCTTTAAGGGAGGCATGGAGGCCTGCTGCTGAAAGTCTGGATTTAGTGAGTTGCTACAGTAATAACACAAACAGCAAGCAACTGGGAAAATAACTTCAGTGTTTTCATTGCTTAACTAATGCCAGCAAGCAGTGCTTCTGACATAGGTATAAAGTTCAAACCTAAAGTACCACTCAAAAAGGGCATTTTGAAGTGGGGAAAAAAGTTATCTTAATTATCAAAGGGAAGGTAAAATCAACATGACTATTCTTGTAACAGAAATGACACTACCTGCAGACTGAAAGTACATTGTGCAAGGTGTTGTATGCAGCAATAGCAGTTTGCAAGTGGAGAGCACCTCGCCTTTGCACTATTCAGGGCTTGGCTGCTGTAGTTGTATTATTTTTCTTATCTTAAAAAAAAGAAAAAAGAAGAGGCACTATTTTGTTTTAACATTCACTACCTTTTAAAGCTCCTTTAAAAAAATAAGAAAAATAAAATCAACCACTAGGTTAATTCTTACAGCCAAGGAAACTTTTCAGGGGTCTGAAATTGCTTTACTCTAGAAGAGTTTAAGAGCACTGCAGTCATTATGCAAGTGAAAGGGAGGATGAAAGAAGCTGAAGCTGTGCCAATATCCACAGTGGGACAAGTTTTTCATTACACACTGAAATTTAAAGTAAGCTGCAAACTTCAAACAGTCTCACTCCCTTTGGCTCAGGAAATTGATTTCAGTGTGAACAATATCAAACCTTAAATCCATCCCTAATATTGTCCTGTTCTAGACATATTTGTGTTCAGTAAACTCCATCTCACGTGAAGAGAATTTCATGAATCCCAGGTTTTTCCTCATATCTTAGTGTCTGAAGCCCATGACAGCTATTTACTAGGCTAAAATGCAGCTAAATGCATTCACACCTAGCTCAGTCTGCTGGCAGGATGGGTAACAGGGACTTTTGCAAGGTACAAACGGTCAGTTTTGTTATAGGCAGAATGAGGATCTCTCCTGGGATTATCCAATTCAAACTGCTACCCATCTGAGAGGGGAAGAAAATCATCTTCAAGGCCCTTTCTATTTCAGGCAGATGATATAATAAAAAGATGCAGTGGAAACCAGGTGGCAAGGAGAAAAAAAAATATTTTTTTAAAAATACAATAAATAAGATCTGTAAGCATCCCATCATTAACATAAGAATAGACTGGGACAGCTCCAAGGCAGAAAGTGATTGATGCCCAGCAGAGCAATATTGCAGGCTTGCTGCCCTAGAACCCATTTCCCTCTCTGTATATCCTGGTTTTGCCTGCTGACAACAACATGGAGCATTCACCATGTTTGGGACTTCCCCATGTCTCCCACCAACCCGCTCTATCTTCTCCCACATGGACACAGTACCCACAGCCCTCCATCCACTGCAGAGTTGCTGCAGGAGATGCTAGGTGACTTTCACAAGACCTATGAGATAGAGTTGAATGTATCAGTAAAACCAGCATATTCTTTGCCCCCAGACACCAGCTCAGGAATTCCTGAAAAAGGTGAGGGAATCTACTTGTACGCTTACACACACACTTACAAAACACAGCAGGTGCTGCGCTCCTGAGGACAAGGCATGTATTGCCCACTTTTGCCAGCACAGCATCCAGCCTGGCTGATGGATACCCACTACCACCCTCAGTTTTGAGGCTGGTTATGATTTTGAACCAAATCCTTCCTCAGGCTCTGAGCACATCCCAGCTCATCTCTGCCCCAGAGAGGTAAGGCTGTAGGGAAAAGCAATCTCTGTTGTACCAACTAATACAGTCAGAAGAAATAACATTTTTTGGTTCATAAGCCCTTCCAAAAGCTCAGATACACATGGCTAAAGGCTTGCCTTGTGTCTCCAGCAATATTAACTTGACTAGCAGGAGACATTATTCCTCCTTATGAGTCTTACCTTGCTTCAATACCGAGACTAACTGCATCAACAGCAGCGATTCATAGACAACAACTTTCTACCTGTTAATCCCCTTCCTATCAGCTTCTACCCATCTTAATCCCAAATGATCCTTCCCTGAAAAGTCAACAGGGCTTGTTTGCAAATCATCAAGGCTGGGTCACTGTGCGAAGCTACTTTCTTTTAAGAGTGGTAGTATTTTAGGGGGACTCAGATGAACCCAAACACCCAATAAGCTCTGCAGAGCACACCCTTTGCCAGCAATGCCAAAGCTCACACTGTGGCAACTTGAATGAATATTTCACCCATGGATAAGGACTCCTCCTCTAGTGTCCATGCAACAGGTTGCACTAGAATAGAGCTCATCCCCAGTGCAAAATCTGGCAGCAGCACAGCCCCTTCATGGGGACAATTTCCCCTCGCATTGAGGGGTTAGAGAACATCCCCACACCACAGCAGAGACTCACCAACAGGATCAGCATCCCCAGGCACTCAGCCAGTGCTTGCCACACTAATTTGTTTATGATCTTCAGGTGGTCCTCAATAGTAGCAAGAACATCCTTTTGCCTCCCCATTGCAGCAGATGTGCCCTTCAAGCAGCATCAGGGAAAAAGCAGTAGTTGACAAAGCCTCAGCAAGGTTTCTTCCCTAGAAGACCTGCCTTTCCTGATAAATAAGTTCAGCAATGCCTGACACACCTCCTGGGTAATTACACCCCTTCCACCCACTCTTCAAACCCAACTTTTTTTTTTTCTTTTTTCCTCCTTTTCAGCATGAGACACAGTGGATGGTTTTCTTAATTTTCTTTATTGCTCACATCGGTGAGCAAAAGATTCAAGAGTTTCAGAAGGAGGAATGAAATATGTCAAAGGTATCCTGCACAAACCCCTGCGGTTTTCACTACGTACCACCTAAAACAGGACCACATCTGCCCAGCTTCAGCTGAGGTCCTAAAAGATAAATGCACAGACTAGTGTCTTAACCCGTTTGTGGAATCACAGCACCCTGCTTTCAGCTTGCTTTCCCTCCCAAGCTCCTGCAGAATGGCAAAGTGATGAGTGCTCCTGTGCTAAGCCAGAGACTGCAGGTGCTTTTCAGCAAAAGCATGGGGCAGGAAGGTTTGATCCCCCACATCTGTACTGCAGGCTGAGGCCAAGGCACCTCTTGATTCCAGCAAGTGACCAGTTAAAGCTGGTACCACAAAGCAAGACCAGACCTCTCCATGAAAAGCTGTGTATAGGTCAAAACTCTTGAGTATCATTACATTTTGTCTCCCCTTACCAGGGCTTTGGGAAAGCATTTACATCTCACTCCTCATGAAAGCTATGAAGAAAAGCCATGAGAGATCATCAATGTGGAGCCAATCCCCATCAAAGGACCTTGACGAGGAGACCACAGAATCATAGAATCACAGAATGGTTCGGGTTTGAAGGGACCTTAAGGAACATCAAGTTCCAACCCCCTGCCATGGGCAGGGACACCTCCCACTAGACCAGGTTGCTCAAAGCCCCATCCAGCCTGGCCTTGAACACCTCACCACCCTCACAGTAAAGAATTTCTTCCCAATACCTAATATAAATCTCCCCTCTTTCAGTTTAAAACCATTACCCCTTGTCCTATCGCTACAATCCCTCATAAAGAGTCCCTCCCCATCTCTCCTGTAGGCCCCCTTAAGGTACTGGAAGGCTGCTATAAGGTCTCCCCAGAGCGTTCTCTTCTCCAGGCTGAACAACCCCAACTCTCTCACCCTATCTTCATAGGAGAGGTGTTCCAGCCCCCTGATCATCTTCATGGCCCTCTTCTGGAACCTCTCCAACAGGCCCATGTTCTTCCTGTGTTGAGGACTCCAAAGCTGGACACTACTCCAGGTGGAGTCTCACAAGAGCAGAGTAGAAGGACAGAATCACCTCCC
>VXAK01015455.1:0-15968 GCA_013399435.1 Arenaria interpres
GGGCGGGGTCACGTGACACACCCCCCCTCCCTCCCGCCGCGGCCACCTCCTGGCGCGCGGGGCCGGCCGAGCCGGGGCGGCGGTTGGTGCCTCAGCCCGGCGGCGGCCTCTCGCCCTCCTCTCACCGGGTCTGCCCTCCCTCAGCGGGGACCCCGGGCCGGGGCTCCTCGTCCCCGCCCTTCCACTTTCCCCCGGGGCTGGTTCGAGGCTAGCTCCCCGCTGCCGCCGTCTCCTCAGGGCCCCGATCTCCCGTCCCCTCAGCCGTCCCCTGAGGCGGGAAGGAGAGACGCCGTNGAGGAGGCTGCGCCGCCCCAGCCCGGCGGCACCTGCTACCGCAGGGGGGCCGAGTAGAGCCGGCCGGCTGGGGCCACCTCCCCTCACCGGACCACCCCGGGGACGCTCTCACCTGCGCAGCGGCGGGGAGCTGCCCCCGGCGGGTGGCGGTCCCGGTGGCGGTGCCTCGTCCCGCCGCGCCTCTGCGGGGCTCCCACTTCTGCTTCTGCCCCAACCGGGAAGGGGCGGGGTCACGTGACACCCCCCCCCCCCCTCCCCCCGCCGCCCCCCCCCGGCGCGCCGGGNGCCACCTCCTGGCGCGCGGGGCCGGCCGAGCCGGGGCGGCTGTTGGTGCCTCAGCCCGGCGGCGGCCTCTCGCCCTCCCCTCACCGGGTCTGCCCTCCCTCAGCGGGGACCCCGGGCCGGGGCTCCTCGTCCCCGCCCTTCCACTTTCCCCCGGGGCTGGTTCGAGGCGAGCTCCCCGCTGCCGCCGTCTCCTCAGGGCCCCGATCTCCCGTCCCCTCAGCCGTCCCCTGAGGCGGGAAGGAGAGACGCCGTGTCCCCCCTCGCCAGGCCGGCCGGCTGCTCTCCAGACACTTGAAATTTATATGTTCTTCTGCTCAGCTGAAGCGGAAATTTCACTGGTTTGGCTGAGAATCGTGAAATGACCGAAGGGTGCCTTGGGGGAGCGAGTTTAGGAAAAGGCTTTAAAACTTCACCGTCACCGAAGTTAAATTTTCAAGTTAAAATTGACTCACTTTATGGGATCCACTATAGTCACAACCACTTCAGCTTACGATCGGCAATACTAAAAATATTTCCCAGTTTGGGATTCAGGAGAGCAGTGATGGGATGTAACAGGCTGTTTCCAGGTCAAACCCAGACGCCGCCATGACAGTTGAGGTATCGGTCTTGTCCCAGACCTACCTGATAAAGCTGTGGAAAATTCCTACATCCATAGACAGAATATCAAAGCCATCACAGGGAACAAGTCACGCCAGTTCAGAAGAGCACAAAACAAATGCCTAGAAACCAAAGCCAGGGATGGTACTGTGTCTGCAAGGAACGGATTTTCCCTGAGGAAAGCTCTTGGCCGTTTCTGCAAGGGCCGGACCACGTTACAGCAGCAGAGCCCATGTTCCAAATGCTGCTTCCCAACCACTGAGGTTAAGTCTGGCAGAGGTAGCTCTTCATCTCCGCTCCTTCCAGCACTGGTAGCTGGCACAAAGGAGTGAAAAGGACGTGCCTTTTAACAGTCTAGAATCTAATCTATTCTACTGAGGGTAAAAAAAAGTTTTCCATCATTTCAGTCAGCTTTATAACTGGATGAACAGCAGTCAAACATTATTTTTTACTAATATTTTCACCCTATACATGCAGAAACTACTGAAACAAAATGACATCTGGAATGGGGTAGAGACAACAAGCACTGCAACAAACACCACCAGCAATACTGCCCGGATGCTCAGGTCAGAAGGAGAAGAAAACATCCATTGTGTCCAGCAAAAGTTGTGGGAGCAATTTGGGAAACTCTTCCCAAAAGCAAACTAACCTTGTCACCACTAAAGTGTTTCATACAAGTATGGCTTACCAGGAACAGAACTAAAGAGTGCATTCAAAATACACCACCACAAAAGGAAAAAAGCCTAGTACCCAGTACTTGTGAAAGGTGTGGATCATTTTAAATGCAAAATAAACAGGTGACCGTTACAATCTTGTCATTGTTCACTATTTCATGAACCATTTTCCTCAAGACTCTTCACATTTTTCCTGATGCCAAACCTGGGAAAAGTTTCCCTCTATATTGTGTGACACAAATTCACAGAACAACATCTTTCAGGAGACATGATGATAAAAGATCAGAATAGCAGAATATGTATCCATCATGTCTAGGTGTCTCTCCTGCACTTTATTTTTAGCTCTTGATCTTTAAAGCCTTCAGTGTTTCATGTTGAAGCTGTCTTTCAAATTACATGAACGGTGACAGAATGCTAGCGCCAAGCGGCCGACTTCCCCAGCTGCAAAAGCTAAGACCAAAACCTTCTTATGGTCGAAGCCACGAGCCACGCACCACAGAGAGCTGAAGGGCGCAGGTGATCCTGGGCATTTTACAAGCAGGAGATAACAGTATTCTCTGAATCCCAGCTGTGGGACCCAGGATTCATCTGGCTACATTGACAGTGAATCTAAGTTCCAGCAAATACCAGCCTCAGCAGCCCCTCCTGGTCCTGCTTCACTTGGCCAGGTACCAACAGTCTCCTCACCAGTCATACGGCATAGCTTCAGCACAGGAACCACGCTTGAGCAACCCACAAGCCGCACAGGCACAGAGTTGACCATCTTTATGATACTCAGGGACTTTGCTGCAGAAGTTAAGCACTGCTGCAAAGTAACCGGACTTTGGTCTAGACATACTTCAGCATGGTTGTGCCTCAGCAGTGTCCTGGAAGGAAGACTAAAACCTACCAACTCCCAATATTTCTTGCATAACCTTAGGCTTTCTTGATAAAACTCTCCCTGTTAAAGACGAAGAGTCATTATATAATGAAAGAAAATATGTACGTGGAAGAAAATCATAGCTGCAGTGCAGGTCATAACATTGAATTCCATAAATTGCTGGATGTAACAAAATCTCAGCCATAGAGATGGAGTAAGCAATCCTTAAAACCAAACCAATAAAACAGTAACTCTTAGAAACACCAGCTGTTACTCAGCACATCTCCTACACCAGAAGTAAGAGTACTCGGACACCCTCGCAATCACAACAGAAGATTCAAGCTACTGTCAGAATCAGCATCTCTGCCATCCAACTTTCAAACCTCAAAAGTGGGACCTTCCAGGTAGACAACAGAATTTCCTATAACGAGTACGGACCTCACAGTCACAGATGATTATCAGGTGACGTGTTCAGTCTTTTTTTCTGTAACAAAAAAGCCTGAGGAGAGGTGTGAGAAAAGTAGTTCTCTGGATCTGGCCCCAGCAAAGGCTGTGTGTTTAAAGAGAAGGTTAGCCACTAGAATGAAAACCTTCCTTTTTCTTTTCCTTTTTTCTTTTTTTCTTTCAGTTTAACTTTCTTCTTATAATTCTAAAAGGCTCTTTGAATTGTTAAAAAAATATAACCACAATTCATACTGTAAGATCTGACAAGAAAGTTTTTCAGCTGGGAGTATATTTTTACATTTCAGTCATAAACCTCTCAATAGGGAATTCATAGTGTTGACACTGACACTTTCTTAATTACAGCTTTGGAAACTTCAGCTCTGTCTTATTGTTGTATTTGGTAATGAAGTGCCTGAAGAATAAAGCAAGGCATGAAAGAGAGTCACGGGACTGGCTGGGTGGCCTCATGGATTAGTGAAAAACGGTCACAAAGCTGGTGCCGCTTCCTCACAGGAGCAACAAAGAAAATATAGCTTTTGTGTAGAAGTAGAATAGCTTTATCCCATCAATTGAGAGAAATGTTAAAGGGTCATTTAGGGAGGAGGAACAGATATTTTTGAGATTGTCATTGACAGACTATCTAGCCTAAATATTTACCACACCATCATTTACCACACTTGCACTCCTTAGTAGGATGTACATTAGCTCAACTAGATTTTCTGGTTGGAGCTGCAGAACCTATAAGCAGAAGTTTCATAGAGAAAGCTTCATTTTCAAGCTTTTCTTTTATGAAGTTTTCATCTGCAGGACCCTGAAGCAGATTTTACAGTCGTTGTCAAGAGAACATGCATACCGGCATTTTAGGATTAGGTGTCAATCCAGTTTCCTATCGGAAAGCAAGTGCCAATTTGTTAGGGAGGAGTCTGTGATCATTGAGGACTAGCTGAAGACAGTTCCTCTACGTGGAGTGACATTACCTCTGCAGAACTGTTTACTGCTTCTTGGTTGGATTTATGGGAGGGCACTGGCACACACATCCACATGAAGTGATTGGTTGCTGGCATTCTAGAGGCCAGCAAACGCAAAGGACATGTTGCTTTTTTATAGCTTTTATTCAAAAACTCATGTAGTTTGTCAAAGTTTTTCCCTTGCCAAAGAACATGAAATTGTTTATGTAAAGGACGCAGTAATCAAGGCTAGTCCAAGACTGGAGGTTGGCCCAGCAGGCATTGCCCAGAGTCGAGGTGGCAGCAAGGGCTGCATCCTGCAGGGAGGGGAGGAAGGACATTGCTTCCAGTGACTCTTGTCACTGCAGAGCAGTCCTGTACCATCCCAGCTCCTCATAGCAGTAGCTTCAGCTATACCAGAAAGCCTTGATCGGGTTTTAATGATCACCTTTAGCATCTCAGAGGGCCTCCATAGCAGGAAGAATATTCTCCAGCTGTAGCAGCACAACTCAAGCAACTAACTTTACAGAGGACCTGTCTTCAAACATGCTCGTGCTGTGTGACAGGTCCGACACCCTCAGCACATCTCAGCATAATGGAGTTCAGGCTCCTTGCAAAGTCCATTTCTTGTAAAAAGTGTTCTAGTGTGTACTTGGCTCCATTCTTATCAGAGCTGCATTTTAATCTCAGTAAATTATTGTCACTTAATCATAATATTTAAGGTAAATATTGATTTAAAGTAAACTACTTAAGTCACTAGCGGAAAAGCTGACATGAAGGAAGGGCGGTTGTACTTTTAAGTGGCTGGCCTGTTGCCTGCTGCGATGTTTGTCTGAGTCCTAAAACGTTCAGCTCCTCCTCAGTTCAGCCACCCTGTCCCTTGCCACTTGCAAGCACTGCGTTTAAAAAAAAAACTTGAGGAGTTACTGCCTTGGTCCTCATACACAAAATACAGTACTGTCCCTTGCAATTTCTGTAACCATTTTCATTGTTACAGATGTCAAAACAATTTTTAAAAAGAATGGAAATCATTATTACACATTTTCAAAGGCATCAGGCCCAGAGAGAGAGATTTGCCAGAGGTCTCACAGCAGTAGCACGCCTCGGGCAGAACATTTCTTCCAGGTTTTATACTAGCGTCCTGACTTAGGAATGGTATTTCCTCATAGCAAAGTTAGCTATGCCAGAAAAAAACTTCTCATTTGTCAGAATTATTTTTTTTAAAGCTTCAGTTGAGCGGAAACCCTGCTGTGTGACTTGTGAGGATCAATAAAATCCTAAAAATACATGCAAGAACATTTGAACTAAGCGTCAAAGTGAGGTTTTATACACATACTAAATAGCTATTTACTCAATATCTCAGGCCAGTTTTGCTGGCTGTGAAAAACCGGTATATTTAAAGGGCCTGCAATCACACCTTCAGATGAAATGTAAAATTCTACAGCCACTGCATCCACAGTGGTAAAATGCCAGCCGCTCATTACCAGTTCTATCAACAGTGAGAAATTCAACATTGCCAAGGCCGCAGCAGAAGAGGAGAACTGTGGGAGGCTCTTCAGGGAACCAGGAAAACTTGTCTCCTGTGCTTTTTAAGTCAATAAAACGAAAATCTTTCATAAAACCAACGTGACTGCACTGAAAAAAACCCAGCATTTGACAATACTTTTGAATGAAGGGAGTTGCAACTCAGCAAGAAAAAGCCTACTGCAACCTGCTCTCTTGCTGGTCATTTCCTGTTCTGCTGAAGTCTTCTTAACATTGACTTTGCTGCTGCTGGTGGAAGATCTTCCTGCAAAAAAACAGACGCAGCCGAGGTCTTTCTCTACTTTATACATGGCTGCCTGCAGGGATTTATTATTGTCTCAGGCCTTCCCTCAGGGCGCACAGGAAGGGAGGAGAAGTTCCTTGCATCTGTGCTCAGTCATGCAAAGCTCAGCTTTAATTCGTCACATGCTACATCAGAAAAGTTTAGAAAAGCCCTCTAGCTAATCAAAGCACTGGAATTAGCTGGGGATGGAGACAGCGCACTGGTCCTATTACAGATAAGCATGTAATCACATAAAAACACATGTCAAAAATCCCACTAACATCAAAACACGACTGAAAAATTAGCGATGGACTTGAGTGATATTTTCTGAATAGGGGTAGAATGAGAGACACTCTTCTGGGATATGCACTGCAGACGCGTGTGCCTTGGAAGAGCATCCATCTGGTGTATCTCCAGGATCAGCATATTTGTATAGAATGCAAATCGTTATTGCAACTGCTGTTATCTTTATGTGCTGCAGTCATAACTGAATGAGTCACATAAAAGGGTCAAAACCTTCTGTTCTACTTTTTATGATAAGCATCTTTTTAACATACAGTGCTAGAGACCCTGTGCATCAACAGATCGAGGTAGGAGTTGGTATTGGGTGAATTACGTCAGACCTTGACTTGGGCACCCAATCTTGTTAACATATTTGTTAATAATTTAAAAGAGGGAATAAATGAAGGGGGGGGAGGGCAGGATTTAGATGATATATCTACTAATGGCTAAAATCCTGAATAAATTAGATATTTGGGATAGGTTGCTTAACTTTTCTAGTCTCTGAAACTGCCTTCTAGCTTGCAGAATAGATCAGAGTCTGCTGGGGACTCTGCTTGAGGGCTAGTGGGTGGAGAAGACGTGATGCAGCAGTCTGCAAATTCACTGAGGCCCATGCTCTGTAGTAGCAGTCTTCTGAGCACCGTGTGGAGCAAATTTAACTTTTCAGCTTCAGAAGAACCTCTGCTGCCAAAGACCATTTTGCAGAAATTCATGGAGATACCAGCCACCACACGACAAGCTCAATTTCTCACATGTGTATTGCCATATGCAGGTGGAGTCATATTATTTCACTTATCACATTAAAAAACATATATTAAAAGCCTTTTGCAGCTCCCAACAGATTTTATTTGTGCCAAAAAATTCAGAAACTTCGCAATATGTTTGTAAGTACCAGCTACCAACACCTTCTCCATCAGTAAAAATTGACTGAAAATCTGAACTTATACCCTGCATGAGTCATCTTAAAAAAAAACAAAACATTAAAGCTTAACTTTTCCAACAGAGAGAAAAACATAAAAACCAACCAGCTTGCTTTTAAAGGAGAATTTCTAACATTTCTCTCATTCAACAGGAGGTGAAGACTAGAATTAAGAAAGAACTAGCGGTGTGAATTTGCAAATGCTTTTTTAGCCTGATCTCCAAATTGGAACGAATTAAAAACATCTTGGTCATCTCCTGCTGAACGTTCAGGCCTTATAGGTGTGTGTTCCTAATATCATTAAAAATTTCACACACACAAAAACTGTTTCCTCCACCTTTTTTTTTTTCCCAGACTGGACTAATAATTTTAAGATACGATTCCCTCTTTCAAAGAAAATTATTTTTGTATTTTCTTTATGATTAAGAAGTCCTTTTATTCTGGAGCGAAGCTACAGAATACTTTATTTTACAGGAGAGAAGACAAAAGCTAGAACGCAGAAGGCTCTGCCAGGAAATTTAAAGCCAACTGTCTTCTCTCCAGAACCATTCTGCCACACATCAGGAATTATTTAACCCCATTTCTGCAAAGGAGAGCTGCCCTGCTGAGTCTCAAAGGCAGCAATACAGAGCTTACCTTTAATCCCGTGTGGAATAATGCATGATATACTGCTGAGATTAGTGAGTCGGTGTCAAACGGAGGGTTCTTCCTCCTTGTACTCTGATTCCACCTGGGTAAAAGCACACTGTTAACACCCCTTAAGCATACAAAATCTCTAATCAAGTTTCCAGCAGCCTGGGCCTTTCAGCTAATTTAATATTTTTTTTTAGATAAAAGCTGTCACCTTTGATGACACTCTCTTTTCTTTCACAAGGACAGATTTTGTTATGGCTGTTGCTAACAGGGGGGAAAAGATTAAAAAAGGAAGTCATAAGAAAGAAAGTGGAACACTAATTCTGAAGTATGTCATTTCCAGCCAGTACGACTCTCCTCTTCTACCGTCTTCACGAGTTGAGATCTTTTCATGCTGTCACTTGCATCACACATTAATAATGTGGTAAGGCAATAATAATGGCCCCACCTGAGATCAATGCAGCAATTGTTACAGTTTCTGGTTTGTCTTAGGCAAATTTTGAATTCTTTGCTTTCTGATTTCTAAACCTTTGGGATGCCCTCTCTTCCTGTTTTTAAGTTTTCTCTGTAACCAAGGGAGTTCATAATTCATGTTTTTAACAAACACTAAGAGTCTAATGGACTCTGCCCATCCAGCAGCAGGGTTTTGAGGAAAACATTTAACGTCTTTAATCCTTAGGAAAAAACAAAACAACACATGACAATTGAAAGCATTAATTTCTGTTTCAAGATATGAATTTATAATACATATATGCAACTTGTGTATAGCCACGTTCTATCAGGACAAAAATGGCTTACACGTGGAACTGAGGATTTAAAAGTTAGAACCAGAAGACAACTCCTGGTATATTACCTCAGAGGGAAACAGATTAAGAAAAAAGATTCCCTTTGTCAACAACTGATAAGTTGCACCAGTTTTATTTTTTATTTTAAAAATAATGAAAATGCTGAAGCTGAATAATAGCAGCTTTCTACTAATTTATACTCTAATAATAATAATAATATATTATAAATTGATCTATAGATAAGTCTATTAATAAATGTAAATAATTTTTAACATATTAAAGGAAAATCCAAATATTTATATCAAAACAATGCTCAAATGTGGCAAAACAGAGTTCATTTTTTGAGGTATTTCATGAAAACAGAACAAAACGTGATACCATTTGACCAAAAAAACCCCTAGAAAACTACAGAAAAAAAAAACCAACACATGCAGAAACATAACTGGAGGTGTAGTTCCTTGTAGGACCTCAAAAGAAACATAAGAAGAACCTGCTCCCTGTATGTGACAGGCACCAGCTCCCACTGGTCTGGCAGCACAGATGGAGTGAACACGCAGAGCTGCTGATGTGATGACAGAAGTCCTCAGTGGGTCGAGGAGACCTTGGCTCCTCCTGTGGAAGGAAAGCCTCAGTTACAATGCAAAGACAAGAGCTAAAGTTGCTTTTTGATGATTTCTGTAATCTAACAATAGCCAGACTTTAGCACTTGGCATGGCAATAGCAGTATTGCTGCAGAAAGGACATATTTTGCTAAGAAAATAGCCAAACTGAAAAAAGCAGCAAAAGAAAATCAAATGGTTTTCAGCCTCCTCCTGCAGTGGCCATCAGCAAGGTACTTTGGTGTCGGGGAGGAGACCGGTCAGCAGAACCAGAAAAGACCGGGGCTGGAGAAGCGGATGTCTCAAACCCTTCTTACCACCCGTGTGCTCTGCTCTGTCTTTAGCTTACCTTCTTGAGAAGAGCAGCTCACTCTCCCCAGAAGATGAGAGATAAGGTCAACGGGAAAGCAAGGTATTGCCAGATTGTGGCTAATTTTTCTTCAAAGAGAGGAAATAATGTGTGCAGAGTACAAGCAGTGGCTCATACTGGGTCAGTCAGGAAGTGTGGGGCTGGGTATTTAAAAGACAGATATTTTTGTTTCAAGTTTCTCAGAGAACAAAAGCATACAAGAAAACTTTTTTTAGCTAAAAAATGCAAAGTTTGAGTTACCTATAGTTAGCTAAGTTATCAATGGACTTCATGTTTCTCAGTGACGAATGCCACTTCAAGTGGAATACTTTGCATCTGCGGCTGCAATTGTTATAGAAATGCAATTATTATAGCGAAAAGCAGTGCTCCTTTGGATTGTAGCACAAATAATAGCAGGGGACAGGACAGGAAAACAATGGGATATTATTAACTCTGTTCCCACAGGTGAAGAGCTGAGGCATAATTGGTTTAAAGATGAAGTTTCATGTACATCTTCATCCAGCACTTATAATGAGAAAAGGCAGCCCCTGCTTCTGCTGTCCTTGCCTCCCTCTTGTCACCTCTGCCCCCATGGGTCCCTGGTGCTGGCACACGTGTTTGTGCAGCTGCCCCGTGAGCTCCGTCAGAGACCAAACCCGTATCGATCTGCCAAAACAAAAGCAAGAAACAAAAAAAAAGGAAGCAATTCAGGGTTTGGCCCATGTAGATAAGAAGAGAGCTAAGGCATGTGAGAACACAAATCCAAAACATTGTGAATATTGCAAGTCATGGAAAAGCTAGAGGTACGTCTCTTCAAATTACAAAACACCTTTTAATTTGGCTTTTCATGATCATTGCTTATTAGCAGTACAGTAGCTGATAAGCTTTACTTTAAATGTTCATGAAAAATTAATGCAACAAAGCCACTCAGAAGCTCACAACAATAGTCCTTGAACAGCATACTTGGCTGAAATACCTGCGATTCGATCTGCCTGTTACACAGTTAGTTACATCTACCTTCTGATGAGGAAGCTGAAAAAAGTGACTCTGTAATTAAGCAAAGCATTTTGAAATTTGTTAGTGAAAAATCCCACCCAGCCAGCAAGCGACAGATTCTTATGCTGACAAAAAGAAAAGGAAACATCTCTCCTGCCAAGACATCTATGCATACCTTAAAATACATTAAGAGCATTTTGGAAACAGAAAAAGAATCACCAACTTTTGGGAAAACCTCCAGGATGATTTAAAAAAAAAATCCACACTAATAATTTCTGTTGAAATATCCAAGCAGAGAAGTTGAGAGTAGAGCTGTCTTGGAAATGCTATTTCCTGCTGACATACCTTTTGCAAATTTTTTTAGACCTTCAAACAACATGGCTTTATTTATGAGTGTGCTGAGAACAAATTTGCTGCCTTACCAGGCCTGCTTAAAAATGGTGTTTAATCATTCTATCAAAAATCAGGCTCTGCAGAAAAATTTGGATCAGCTGAAGCTAAAACAAGCTGCAATTGCTCCTCAGCGTGTGCGGAGCTCCCGTATCATGCTGGTTTAACCCTACCTTCTTTTCACTTTCACTGCTCAAAGGAAGGGTGAACATTTTGGGTTTCTTTATGGTTCTTTACTTATGGTTCTACCACCATAAGGAAGATGTTTTATAATTAGTCTTCCCTCTAAGTGGAGAAGACCAACAGTCTTTTCTAGGTATGTTTTAGTTGAGAACAAATGGCCATGCTTCTTGTACGCAAGTGCTGGGTTACTGCAGAAGGAGAAGAAAGCCCAGGCAGGGTGACAATCTGAGTTGATTTTACAGGAAATGTTTTTTTAAGAAATTACAGGCACATTTTTAGCAGCTGATTTGCAACAACTTGTTCAAAAAGGTACCCTAAAATCCCAAATACAGACACTCTCTATTGCCATAAGGTTGGCTACGGGCCCTTGAGAACAAAGAGCATAGTAATAAAGCAAAGGACATAACTGGGGCTGTGCTGTGGTTTGGTAGCATCAGGTCACATCTCATACGCCACCACCTGATGTGCTGCCGTTGTGTGACCAAGCTCGGGCCATTTAAATTCACACAAGAACGGTGGTGGCTCATTTGCTTGTTCATAGGAGTTCTGCTGCAGGCGGAAGTCAGAGTAGGGCTAAACAAAATTCTTGCAAAGCATCCAGGAGAAAACAGTGAACTCTGTGGAAAGCACTTGGCAGTTCGTTATTTTTTTTTTCCCTATTTGACTTCAATTTGTTTGGGCAGCAAATATGCTGGAGCTCGATATGGCAAAGAGGGCAGGGACAGCATTCTGCGGGAAGTGGTGTATAGGCATCCTGAGACAGCAGCAGCACTCAAGAAGATGGTTAGCCTTTTTCAAGGGACTCAAAACACCTGATCACAACATGGTCTTCCCGGTTCCCCCCACCAGAGCCCCCAGCGAGGGTGCAGATGGGCTGCACAGCGGTGGTTTTGGGTGTCAGGACAGGCTTCCTCCTGGGATGGCAGCAGCTTCTCTCCCCAGCTCCACAGGGGCACCTCGTTGACTCTGGGCAAGCCACTCTCTGCCTCAGTTTCCCCACCTGTAAAATGGAGCAGAGGATACTTCTCTTCACTGAGACCTTCTTGCTTCAGGAGTACAGAGGCAGTACCTGTGAACACAGTGTTTATCAGCAAGACAACACCACTAATGCTACCATTACCATTACAATTAACGTTGCTGTAATTTTACTCCCTGGAATGGAATCTATGCTAACAAAAATGACATTGATCTGTTTAGAAACTAAATCTGCGTGAGTGTAGCACTGAAAAAACAATTTGTAATTCTGAGGCCCCTATGCTAACTATACTTATCTATAATTTCTGTTTTCTCAGCCAACATATGATAGAATCACATTGGTAAAAAAAGAAATATATTTAAAAACATCAGTTGTTTATGGCAACTTCAACATTTTCTATACTGGTTTCTGGAGAACAAAAGATTATGTAATAAAAAGAAAGTCAATACTACAGCACTGAAGTTTGAAATTAGCATGATAAATTGAATTTGAAAGCAATACTGGCCCTATCATGTACTTACAGATAATAAAACATAACAGAGCAGATGATTTATAGGCGCTGCCACTGAGAATATAACACAGGAGGAGACTGCTAAAGTAATATTCCTATTCATATATGTCACGTTACATTTATATGTCCCTTCTGTTGTGTTTCCTCAAGCTGGAAGGCTGCAGTCTGTGGACTGTAAGCCTCACTCAGAAAACTTGCTCCAGCTCCAGCTCCAGTTCCAGTTCCACTTCTCCTGCCCAGAACTCAATTATGACAAATCAGCGAGCATCCCAGGAGCTCCTGGTGCCATGGTTTCAAGCCAATGACCCAGAAACACCAGTGAGCCTCTTTGTGTTACCGAGATCCCTAAAGTTCTCCTCTCCCAGGAGGTTAAAATATCATCCATGCTGTTTGTGAGCACTCTGACACTTGTTTTGTTACACGTGCCGGAATTCTAGTACCAGCTATACCACTCTCCCTTTCAATGATAAACTAGTAATGGCTCAATGAGTCCAAACGTACCAGGTGTTTCCATCATCAAGATCTGTTACTTATGCTGCGCATTTCCACGAGCCATGGAGAAGGCACATCAGTTCACAGGGGAGAGGAGAGACACAACTGCTTTTCTTATCACTGGGAACTGCAGGGCAGAGGGGAAACAACACAAGCTCCACTGGCAAATGGCTTTATTTCTATAAGCTGCAGCGTATACAGCTTGTCATGCTTGGGCGTACAAACAGGACACTGAAACACAGGCAGGATCGCCATCCTGAGAACAGCCTCAGCCCCTCTTCTGTCTCTAATCATCTCAGTTACTCTCTCTGCTGCTTCTTCTGTGATACCATGGTGCCACTCACTGCCTACATCCAGTATTAGCAGACTTTCTGCTGGGGATTCGTTTAGCAGAAATGTTGCTCTGCAGAAGTGTACAAGTTCCTGGCTTGGCTCCTCAGTGCCTTTCTTCATGCTGTGCACCCACTGGAACTTTTTGACTGCTCTCTTTCAAAGGGGAAACATAATTGAGCATCTATATCTAACTGCATCAGCAAAGACCTCCAGACACCCCAACAGCCACCAGCACAAGGTCTACTCCCACCCTCTGACAGCTATAAAACCTTACAACAACCAGGAAAGATGCTCTCCTTCTGCTTATGCCACAGCCCTTCACCCATCCATAGGAATGAAATTGCACAACACGACCAAACGTTTTCATCCCACCTGCAGCAGGTAACATCTTCCCAACGGTGCTGCGTTTGCACGGACACGTGGCAAACCGGATCAAGGAACTAATCCAGAGTAACACCAGCTGTGTTGTGTTTGCCTGGCACCAAGAAAAGAGGGCTGCCTGTCTTCTGCCTTGCACTTTATACCATTATACCATTACAGTAGCTTTTAGGCTTCAAAATCTCGACTTTCTCAGTCTCTCGGTGATTTTTTGTCCGGTTTTATCATTTAATTCATCCACACAGGGTACTTAGTGCCTAGTGAGCTCTTTCTAGGTGGTTTACAACAAAGATGGATTAAAGATCAACTTAGCTATTAGCTCAGCTGCTTTAGTCTGCCAGCTTGACTTTCTCCCAGAGATAGGCCAGTTTAGCAGCTAATCTTCTCAAATCTGTTCTCGCACGTGTGACCTATATTTGCATATGGCACAAATCCCATGATACGGTGGGCTTAGTCCTTTATACGCTGTATGTTATTAGCCATCGTACAACGAGCTTGCTTTGGTTGTTAAATTGCTACAAGAGAGCACACACAGTTGTACATCATGTTGCAAATATTATCTGGGGATTTAAAAACAGGGAGGTGAACAGCAAGAACAACCTTGTACTAAAATTAAGCTTAAATAAAATGAAAGCAGAGATCTACTAAGTTATAGCTGGAAATAGATGCAGGATACTGTACTGAGCACATTCAGAGTACCAGAGTTTCTCATAGCTGAGAAGCAGACTGAATATCAGAATTTCTTGGTAGTTAGATCTATAATTCGATACTTTTATAAAATGCAATGTTTACTAGTAACAGCAGGAAGAAGACCCTAATGCAAAACAGAATTTTTACAATTACCATCAGGTTGGAACATCCTTCATTTGTGTCTATTCAAAGCAGGGCTGGAGGCGGTGTTTAGTCTTCGGGATGAGTAATATTTTCCTAGGTAATGATTTGCTCTTGGGAGGTCTCGCTGATTAGTTGCCTGATAACCTTGGATGGAGAGCATTAGTGAAGAGCAAAATGACATTATAAAGAAAAAAAAATCCTTACCAAAGAGCAGAAAGAGCAGACAAGGACTCCCTGTCTGGACAAGCTCAGATTGATAGGTTGATTTGTTGGGCATTTATTTCAAGACCTCTCTTAGAGAAGCTGAGAATTATTACTGAATAAGGCTTTGCATGTGCTGAAGTCCAGCAACGATCGATTTCGAGTATTATTACTGCAGAAAGGGTTACACCCGCACTTGCAAACCTGCCTGCCAGCCTGGGTTAGCGTCAGCAAACGAAAGATGTCATATTCAAACCCCGCCTTTGAATTTGCTCAAACCAGGCTCATTTTCTTTCCTAGAAGTGCCATACGAGGGCAGCAGAGATTGTGAAACGGGGCGCGGCGGGGACAGGGGTGGCACTGACCGAGAGGGTGTCCCCCTGCTGATGGGGACAAGCTGAAGGGACTCCTGCCATCTGGGTTAGACATCTCACGGGGTATGGAGACTGTGAGGAACCGGAGCCGGTGCCTGGAGAATCAGACATTAAAGTCTTTACTGAGGCCACAACATTTTAAACTTTTAATGTTTTTGATTTGGTTCTGGTGGGAACAGCAAGAAGCACACACCAAGAGCAGGTCTGCCTCAATCCAGCAAATGTCATATTCCTGAGCTGAAACATTAGCACAGAAGTGGTTGAAAAGGAAAATAATAATGTTTGAAAGTCTATTTTATAGACATTCACATCCTTCTCATCCAGTGTCCACAAAGAACCAGTTTCCTGTAGCAGCAGGTTTCTCCAAAGCAGACACTGGGCCTGCATTTTTTCAATTGGGCCTCCCCAGAATTTTGTAAATAAATATTTATAAACACGTGAGAACAGAATATGATAATAGGAAGTATTGGGTGGCCTTTTCAGTGGGCAGCAGTACTCACCCCACCAATAACGCAGAGGAGGGAAATGATGGAGAGAGCAGTCTAAACCTGCGTGAGACCTTCATACCTTGAGTAGAAACAGCTCAACACCGAGATTTCGGCTGCACCTGACCCTGATTTCCAGAGGCCGGGTTAAGTCTGTTTGACTTGGTGACACTCAGTGATTATTTTTCGAAGAAGGAAGCAGTGCCGTTCATCACCCCATGAGGCCAAACTGCAGCTCCAGTTCTTTCCTTGCGTGTTTGTGCGCTTGCCATGAGGTGGAGCCATGCACCAAAGCCCAAACTCCAGTAAAAGGCTACCAAGAGCTTTTAGCTCTTTTTTTT
>VXAK01015455.1:15998-32184 GCA_013399435.1 Arenaria interpres
TTAGCTCTTCAGCCAGGTTGAGCCTAAGCCTCCATCCAAGGTCAGCTGATTGCTGACTAGCACCGATAAATCAAGCAGAAAGCGCTGATGATAATGCTGCTGGTTATTGATCGGGTGCCATAGGTGATATTGAGGGGTGGGTTAGCCGTTCCCACCAGTCACTAGGAAGCGGGGTTGCTTCGGGATGCAGCCAGCCACCCGAGAACGGAGCTGATGAGATCATGTTTTGGGTTTCTGTTTCAGTGGCTGTGTCGTGCTGTCCTGATTGCCCTTGGAAAGGCGGCTTCATTCTGGGGCTTAAAGAGGGCTGTACAAGTTTGAGTGGATAAACCCCAGCACGGAGAGGCAGCTACAGGTGCTTTTCTCTGAGCTGCCTCTCGACCCTGTAGTCTTCTTTTCCTCTATAAACTGAAATCTTCAGCCTTTCCTACAGGGCTACAGTGTGCTCCCTGTTACCTCTATGCCCAAGGAACACTTTGTTTGACGGCTGCCAGGGTGGATTGCATTGCTCCACCCAGGAGACGACTGCAGGTGCCTTGGAAGCCAAGCCTGCTCGCAGAAACTGGTGGGACAAAGCGTCTGAACATAAATCCCGTACGTCTGATGGCAGCACAGGCAAAGATGGGTGGATCTTTAAACTGCTCCAAGCCAAGCACTGTGATTTGGTTTCGTTTGGACATCTCCACCTCGAAATAGCGGTTCTGTTCCTGGTATAATTTTCTTGAAAGAAAATTGAAAACCTGCAAGATTTTAGTTTTGCAGGAATGCTATTTTCCACATGAAAACAAACCTCTTGGAAAAATTCCCAAGGTCTGAATAATAAGGCTGCAATACTGACAGGCGTAAACCCGGTGACTGCATGTCTTTCAATGCCTGGGGTCTATTTAAGCTATAACTCCCATCTGTTGTGCACAAGGATGGCTACCGAACATCCCGATAAGAGAGGTGCGATTCATCTGGAAATACATCATACAATAATGTTCTCTAATATTTGGTGTAATAAAGGAAATATTGTCGTCGGTTACCTCTCTGATATATAACTCTCTGTTGGCAAATCTTTCACAGTAAGGTTATAATAACATCACTCTTTGGCATCTCTGCCAGATACTCAACTCTCTATTTTCTGTTCTGTCATATAAGCTGAGTAATTTATATGCCTGTTCAATACAAAAGGTGGTTATTATATGTTTGAAGAAAGAGATTTGACAATACCTGCCTTGTAAGAAATATCAACTGAGTCGCGGAGAGGAAAGGCAAAGGAAAATGCTGTAAATCAAAAGGTGACAAGGCAGTTTTCAGATGGAAGATTAGAACATTGTTCAGGGTTCCACAAACAAATATGTTGAATTATAGACAAAAAGCCACTTTCTAGCATTTGTCCCCTGTTACTGCAGTCCTTTTAGGGACATAAATCCCACTGAAGTCAAATCACGTCTATAAACTAAATTCCAAAATTAATCCATAAGTAGAGTCTGTCATGGAAATGCTTATTATTAGTTGGATTTGTACAAGATGTATAGATATGATTTGAAATAAAAGCAACATTATGGAAAAAATTACGTCAATTGCAGTTTTGTCTGAATAAGGACTGCACAGTATGAATGCTCTCCCAAAATAACACATCTGCAGTGATCTAAGCAAAGCTCAGCTAACATTCGCTGCACTGTATTTTTACACAGGTAATTTCTGTGTGGCTGCTCTAAGCACAGCTCTAAAACGACACCCATCCCCAAGCTCTGACAAACGTGTAGCGGGGAGAGCACCTTGCTCTACCCAGCGAGAAAGAGCAGTGATGGGCGCTGGCCTGATGCCAACGCTGCCCTTCAATCCATAGAAAGATGGATTTTAGCTGATGGAGTAAAAACCCTTTGCCGTTTGCAGTTGCACAGAAACGTGCCATCACGGGTCTGCCTCCTGCCATACGGGCCAGCAGCCGGGCACGCAGCTTGGAGAACTTAAACAAGGCAAGAGCAGAAGAAGACAAGAAGAGAAGAGAGAAGGCCCCTTTGGGTGCAGGACTGAGTGGCAACGCAGCTGCGAGGAGCTCTGGAGAGTTCCTGCCCAGCTCTGCTTTCCCACAGATGACCAGGGCAGGTGACCCCAGCCCAGCAGACAGGATCTAGAGCACAAAATACCAGAGCTGGTAGGTTGGGTGCCAAGAACTGATCGTGTGAACGGCCTTAATCCCCCTCAGCAAGGCAAAGGAGAACGCCTGAGCACCGTGGGAAAGAGCAGCTCGTCGTGGACAAACGTCCAACGTTGTCAATATAATGCTGAACCTCTCTTAAGAGGCTCAGAGGACAAGCTCACCCTGCTTGTGCCAGTCTGTATTCTCTGGCTTTCCAGGGCAGAGCCGCTCTACCAGCACAAGCTCCTGGGCCATCTCCATGAAGACTATCCTGTTGTCCCTGCACCCCAGTGGCCCTCAGCAGCCCCAGGGAGCAGGGCCTGGCCCCAGGCAACACCTGGCTTTTGAGACATCATAGACAACCAAGGTATGCAAGGAGAAGGAAGTCCAGACCCCGATTCAGACAACAAGGTGAGCTTATCATTAGCTGTCAATGAAAACGGGAAGATCATTGACACTGAAGATGGAAGGGGACGTTCCCTGACTCGGAGAGGTCCACTCGGAACAGGAAAAGCACTCTCATGTTGCAATGAGGAGAAGAACATGGGTCGCTGCTCTTTTGAAGAGGCAGCTTGAGTAGGAGCCTGGTGGCAATGGATGTGATCCCTCCTCTAGAGGAGCTGCTGGACTGTGAACAGCCAGAAGTGGATTTCCAGGCTGAGCAGTACCTGCTGCCTTGTGTGACCTACTTTTCTGCACGCTATCTGGATAGGATTTGGCAATAGTTAAATCAGTGCTGAAAACTAACACTGTTGGGCAGCAACAATTATCACACATCTGATGGACCCCATGGAAGACCTTACTGCCCCCTGACAGCGGTTACTGGACGATTCCCCATTTCAGACCTATGTTTTTGGTACACATCTAGCAGGAATGCAGCCATTTTCTAAATTGAGCATAATCATTCAAATTCGTTTATCAGATCCAACAGGAGTTTTTCTTACTTGCAATTTACCAAATGCAGAGTCTTTAATGTTACCTCATAAATCACAGAAAAAATGAAGGCACTTTCATGCTGAGCATCCAAGCAGTCCTGTGCCGCTGGATGAGCGAGGCTGAGCCAGTGAGGCTGTCAGCAGGATGGGCACATCCACAAACCCAGCTTTTCCAACAGCCTTGCCACATGTCACAAATCACCACAGCTATAAAATCCCACCCTACATCACGTATCACTCTTGCCTGGCCCTGGGGTAGCAGGTCTCTCATGACTCTTCCCTGCCCTCAATTCATCTCAACTGGGCCAGGAATGCTCAGCTAAATCCACACTGAGCCATCACTAGTTGAGTTTTCACTGAGATTTTAACCATCGTCACCCACATGGGGAGGAGAAGTAAATTAACAAGTTCACCACTCTTTTGGACTTTGAATTGGTTTCTAATGCCTGTGCTAAATGGGTAACAACTCTTTCAGAAGTTGGGATTTAGTATGATATTTGCAGATACTTTCACCCTATACAGATTTTTATTTTCCAACAAAATCTGTTTTCTTGATATATCAATGAATTAAATTAAACAGCTCTCGTCAAAATGACCCCCAGCTACCAGCAAGAAACTTGATCCTAATGCTTGCAGCTCTAAAACCCAGTACGTTTTACCTCCCTTTTTCTCCCAGAATGAGATCCCGGCACCTTAATTCACGAGCACCGGAGCCGATCTCCACAGAGAGTCGCAATCAAGTCAACTCTTTCTTTGCAGCACAAAGGAAATCACATTTCTTTGAAACGCCGAGAAAATCTGAATGTGTGTTCCTGTTTAGCATGATTAAGGTGTCACATAGCACTCCCACGCACCCCGACACAGAGAACTTCTTGCCGGCTGCTGATGTCAAAGCAAATCAGCTGAAAACACAGAGGGGTTCTGAGAAACACAACTAGGACGCGCCAGGCAGGCTGCCAACGAGCCACCCCGCGCCATACGGACCGGGCAACCTTGAGGGCCAACCTCCATGCAGAGGATGGGGGTGGCACAATAACGTCCCCTGCCCCCCTAGCAGGTTTTTAACACAGGCACAGGGCACATGTCTTTCACCGTGTAGGAATTTCTGCGTGTGAGCAGGGTTATAAAACCCTGATAGGTAACATCACGTGTACACAAAGCATTTGGGAACATCTCCACTTCTTTGCTTTTGGATTTGCCCCAAAACTTCTTCGCTTGTGCCCTGTCTCAGTCCGAGTCACCTGGGACATCCCTCTCCATCCCAGTTCTGTCTCTCATCACCCTGGTGGATCTGGCTGCCATCCTCTTGCTGTTCTAGAGCTTTTTCTTCTGTATATTTTTTGCTTGTGTCTTCTGGTTTGTCCACTATTAACATTAATAATTTAGGGAATCGTCTGCTTCTGCTGCAATCGATTCCTCTGCTACTGCTGCTGAGTGCTGGGCCTCGGCCCAAGAACCGGGGGATTGCGCCAGATGGGACCAAACGAAGCAAGGGAAATGAGGTGAAAGCAGAGGAAAATGGGCACTTCGTCCTTCGCCACCCCGTGAATTGAGGTGGGAATGCCCAAAGCCTAAGAAACAGGAGCACCAAATTCCAGTTACCTTCTTTTTCAAAGCTCTCCCGCGTTTGTGTTATGGCCCTGCACTGGAAGAAGTCAGCCACAATGCAGGAGCCCCACGTTACCCCCAAGGCAAAGCTGCTTAGATACAAGCAAATGGGACTGACTCAGTGGGAAATACATCACCCTGTGTCTCTGCAGGTGTTCACCTCATGGACATTGTAAAGGACCAAAGTGCTTGTGCAAAGCTATTGATCCAAGTGGCTCTTTCTGAGCCCCCTGTCACACCTCCATCCCGCTCCTAGGGGCCATTTCCAAGAGCTACACCAACCTCATGCAGAAGACCTTGGTTTTAGGCAGTTTGCCATCTTGGTGGCGATCCATTTCCTTGCAAGCGGCTGAGGAAGAAAAGCACCTTGTGTCTCAAGCCTTAAGCCAGTTCTCCTCCTCATTTCCTTCTCTGGCACACACAGCTGCACTGCTGAGGGCCACACGTGGGAAACGGTCAACAGCAGAGGGCACGGAGCCCATCTTGGAGAGACATTTTATATTCTTCAGCCCAGGGCTTTATTAGCTCTGTGAGGGAGACAGAATAAATAACAAGACAGCATAGGCAATGATTTAGGGACCAGGTATGCAGACAGTTTGACTAAGGCTGAGAGGATAAATTCATCTGATATAACATCACTGAAGCTCAGCTCTCCTCCGCGCCGTTGAGCCATACAGCTGGGCTTCTCTGAACAGCATTTTAGCAGAAGGAGGACTTTTTTTTTTTTAAAGCGGCCGGATTAAGACGCCGCCCCCAAACAGGCACAGGCTGCAGCTCTCCTCTGACGGCAGCAGACGTTGGCTGGTCAGGGGAGGACTTGTGCAAGGTTTGGAGCTCGGCTGACACCAGGAGCTGCCAGCACCTCACAGAAGGACCCAGCCCCAGCGCACCATGTAGCCTGGCTCGTCCCGCACCCCGGGGTTGGCACGATTACCCGGAGCACAACAAGGACACCAGCGTGCAAATCCCAGCTTGTGCACCCAGGGAATGGGCATGCCAAGGAGGGTGTGGACACCCAATGCCTCCACCTGCCTCCTGCTCCTCCTCAAGGGCTTGGCTGATGTCCCCCTGGAACCTCAGGCCTGGATGCTGGGGACCCAGCACTTGGCTCTCTGAGCCCTCAGCTGGACGCGTGTCCTTACTCCGGTGTTCCTCAGCTGCCCACAGTGCCTGACAGGCAATGATGCGAGGACACGCTTCCCTTACCCACCGGTGTTCGGAGCACTTGGAGGCTGGGCAGGAATGCGGTGCCAGTCGTGATGGGTTATGGACAGAAGCCAGAGCAGCGTACCACAGTCACGTAATTAAATAACGAGAACAGATTAGGCAATCTCTGTGCTTCATGTTGACAAGCCTAAAGGAAAGAACAGAACATGTAATCAAATGAGGAGGGGGGGGTTTCTTTCTTTCTTTATTTTGAAAGAAAGACAATATTGCAGCAATATAAGAGGCGGCGTAGCATGCACTAATTACACTGCTGTGGGTATTTCTCTCTTACAGGTTTGAGGATAAGACTGAGATTTTTATTGAAGCCCAAGGGAGCAAAGAACTAGAGGAGCTGGCATTCTTTGGGAACTAAGCACTCAATTCATTTAATGCTTATTCAATAGCTTTTGCCCCCCCGTTTCACTCACCTGCACAAGGACACATTCCGCGCTCTCACATCAGCAGCCTGCAATCAGAAAATTCACCTGTAACCCAGCTTCCTCCAGGAACAGACACATGTCTACACGGTCTTCCTAATGACAGATCAGGCTCAATAAAAAGCACAAATTCACAATCTGCTGTCAGGAAATATTGAAGGCTTCCTTCTTTTTGACGATTTCTACAGAGATGTTGCTGCTGAGTCCCCAGGTTTGCAGTGTCCTGTGCTAACAGGAGCTGCGAGAGCTCAGCAGGGGCAGGGGCTGCTGCTGCCGTCATCGGCTGAACAGGAGATGTATGGAGCATCCAGCTGCTTTCCTTGGGCTTTCTAGGCCAAAGCCACGAGCCAGGATTGGAGTGAAAATGTACCTAAGAAACCATCTGACCTGTACACGAGGCTTTTCAGCTGAATTGCTTCACCGGCTCAACAGGCAACTGGACATCTAGTTATCTGCTACCCGTTTCCTCGACTCAAGGATGTAATTTCGTGACTCACCACCGTTCAGCTACCAGTAACAACAGCTGGAGTTTTTCCCCAAACAACTGATTTCAGATATGCAATTCGTTTAGATCCTGTTGAAAAAAAAAATAATCTGCTCCTGATTTTTGTCTCTATGGTGCTAAACACATCAATATCCAGTAACGCCTTCTGCAGCGCTGACCTGGTTTACCCTGCTTTTGGGAATCATCCAGGCAAATGAAGCTCTTTGCCTTTTTGAATCACTCTTCTGAAGTGATCTGCGGAGAAATGATCTGCCTGAAAAGTGATGACCCCAGATTGCTAATAAACGTCCCCAGGCTTTAGCAAACCTGCTACAAAGCTCGCTGAAACGAGCCCAGCATCTTCGGTTTAGTAAAGGCCTCCTGCAACGTGCAAGACGGCAGGTATCCCGGGCTGCAATGAGAATCCTGGCATACACGCAAAGAGAGGTTTTGCCCCAATTAGGGAATCGCTGGCTAAGTTATAGGTGACACTATTCACTGGCAGTGTCATTTGCCCCGACACCTTTTCAGTGGGAAGGCAACTCGTCAGAGCCGCGATGTGTGTGGAGTTGCCTTATTTACTCTCGCGGGGTGGCATGAATCAGAGTTGAAAAGTGCAGTATGCTGAAGCCAGCCCCAATTCCCATGATGTGCGAGCGTGAGTCACTCAGCGGGGAGATTCTGCCAGGGTCCCTCCTGGGCGACCCGGCTCTGCTAAACGCGCCGGAAAATCCGCGGATAAAAACAGCCCCAGTGACGCACGGGAGCCGAGCAGCCTCCGTGCCTTTTTGGGGAAGCTTCTGAAACGCCGACGTTTCCTCTTGATCGATAATCTGGCTGGCAGGGCAGGGCTTTGAAGCAGTCCAGAAAACACAGATTTCTGCCTGCACAGTCCCTGCTGTTTCTCTCCGGGAAGGTGACAGGCTGGGTAACTCCAGGCACAGGCAGGGGAAGGATTTCTCTTCCACGTATATTTAAAGCCGGGCTCTCCCGTCAGAGCTCTTGCTTACGGAAAAGACAATGTGGGATGTGAAAGTGCTTTCTGTGGCATATGCAAAAAAAATGTATTTTAAAAAAAAAAGTTCCATCTCAAAGTCCTACAGCTGATTTCTTTTTCCCTCATCACCTCCTTTCTCAATCCTCTCCCTGGTAAATACCGCTTGTGGGGTTATCACAGGAACTGGGGAGCAAAACTGGTGGCGTTCTGCAGCAAGCCCACCTGAACATTCAGAATGGGGTTTTTTGGCCTTAAAACCCATCACTCAGCTGACCCTGCACTCCCCAGAGCTGATCCTCCACCCCCTGCAACCATCACAGCGAGGGCACCACTGTCTGCAATGATGGTTTCCAAGCTATTGTCCCAACTTGGACTTCAAAGAAAAGCCACTAATATTTGCAGATAAATATCTCATTAATTTCAACCACAGGCAGCCGTGAGTCACTTCCCCTTGACTACACTCCTCTCTTGTGACCAGAAATGGGGTACTGGAGATCTGGCATTGTGTAAAATCCATAATTATTTTGAAAGGATATCAATAATTTGATAATTAGTCTCAAAAATTCAGGCCTAAAAAAGTCCTTCATTTTCTCCAGAGATTTGCTGTTAGTTAATCGCCTTTGCTCCTACGACAGCTGCCTAATAAAGCTGAATAACTTCACTGCAGAACTGTTGGATTTTTTAAAGCATCTTTTAGAGTTCAAGTAGGGGGTTGGGCTTTCCTTGAACCATAGCCCTCCCTCGAGCTAAATCTTGTCTTTTTCCCCCCAAAATAAAAGGCACACGAGGTGATGCTCACCCTCGGGGACCCGCTCGGCGGCAGCCGCCGCAGGGAGCCCTTGGTGGGGGTTCCCCCCCGCCGCAGGCCGGCTCCCGCGTTCCGTCTGGGATTTGGCAGCTCTGCCGTGCCGTGCCGCTGCCGAGCTTTTCCTTCCCTTCCCTTTCCAGCAACCGGCTCAGCTCGGCCACGCTCTCGGCAGCGGCGTGACTCGGAGCCTGATTAATCGCAGACCCCGGAGCCTGAAAGCCAGCAGTGTCTCGCGTGCCAGGAGATGTTTCTCTTTTAGATGGATTGGTTCTCCTTTCTTATTATTTTTTTCTTTCTTTTTTTTCTGAAATAACAACAGCTTAACCAAGATCCAAACCCCCAACTTTTAAAATAAAAGCCAGAGCAGTACCTCAGTGCGCAGACAGAGGGGCTCCGCTGGGGTCACACTGCCACTGCCCCGTTTGAAGGGATGCCATGGCATCATTTGCTATGATAAATCACTGGAACTTGAAACGAAGTCTGTACTCGATATCCACTTAAAAAACAAAAACAAACAAAAATCCCCAGACTGCTTAATAACCACTCAGGCCTGCTTTAAAAATACATCAAAAAAAGAGAACCTTTTCCATCAGCTTCAGTGGGCTTTGCATTATACCTTTGGGCTGGAGGTGAATTCCCAGCAGGGCAGAGCCCCTTGGCCAGCAGCCACTGAACAACCTTCCGGGATGCTGGAGGAGACCTGGGGTCCTTTGGGGCCGGCAGAGCTGCCGGGGGGACACTGGTCAGGATGGTCACGCTCAGCCAGGTTATGGCACAGCTTCAGCTGAGCACGGCGCTCAAACCCGGGCTTTGTTCAGACCAAAACCTCTTGCCAAATATTTTTCCTCATTCAGTCACTGCTCGTTAGCCCGTGGGTTCATCCTGGTGACTAATGACTCTCGTCTGAAGTCAGCGGATTACGAGGGAATAACCAAACAGGAGGAGTCTCTCATTTGTGCTGATGAACAGAGGGGGGGAAAAGTGTGCGAGAGAAACGCTGTTGCTTCATCTCATGAATTCCCCTGATACTCCCTGGGGGTTGGTCCCTGATGCTGGGGGCACTCACAGGCTTTTTACCTGAATCACAGGGGGAAAAAATGACACAGAACCAGCCCGTGCTGTGCTGGCACGGCCTCACGGCAAAGGAATGGCCTCAGGTGAGTTTGCTTTGTGCCGTGCCTCAGGCCACGGGGGAACACAGAATGTCCCACCTCCCTGCCCCTCCATGGGTTGCCCCTCCAGCCGCTTGCTACCCCAGGAATGGGGCCAAGCCACACTGACCTCGTGGCTGGAGCTCACCTGGGAAAGGAAGGGCCTCCTATGCCCCCTGAGCCCCGCGTTGGTCCAAACTGGGCCCCAAAACCTAAAGTAACTTCATTCATCAGCAGGTGGAGGCCAACAGCTTTGTCTAAGCCTCCATGAAAACATTGGAGTCCATCAACGGACTGGTGACTCGTGGTGCCGGTGATGGTTGGGTGCAGAGCCACCATGTCCCCATGTCTCTGCTGACAGCAGTTATCCCTCAGCATCCTCGGGACACGCCAGACCTGCTGGGACAAAAAAATGGAAGATTTCACCAACTAATTTCCATGAGGGACAAGGGTGCTGGCAGAAGGCTGGGGAGCAGGGTACAGCCCAGAGCGCCTCGACAGCAGGGCAGGACAAAGAGGACGAGGAGGAGGAGGAGGAAGGCCCCAGGGCCATCTCGATGGCTGTGTGCCGGAGCTCGGGCGGGTTTCCTTGGCAGCCACAAGCTCAGGGCGCTCACCATACCTAAGTGAAGATTTTGTCACCATGGCAACATTGATGTCATCGGCTCTGCGGCAGAGAGCGGCGTTAACCTCAAGTGCAACTTTTTTTTCTTCCCCCCCCCCATCTCCCTCCCCTTCCTTGGTTTGAGGTTTTTGTTTATTTCTTTGTTTATTTCTCTCAGGAGGTGACCCCGCCACCAGGCCTGCAGCAGCATCCGTGGATGTCCACCAGCCCCAGCCCACTCCTCCTGTCGTTTGGGGGTGGCAGGGACCCCCATCTCTGGTAGAGATGGGATGGGGCCGTATTTCACAACCCAGGCCATCAGGACGACGCTCTGCCCTGCACATGTCGACCCATTGCCCCTGTCCTCATAAACCAACAGTATTTTCAAGGAAGATGGTTTGGAAGCTCCCAAAACATAAAGGGGGTGATCAGGGAGAGGCTTTGCACCCGAGGAGATGCCTCACGCTGACAGACCTGCTTCAGATGGCGCTTGCGGCTCTCACCGTGCAGAAACACAGCAGGCTCGCTGTCACACCACGTTACGGCAGAGCCACCACCACTCGATTTCCCATCAGGAGGAGTCAGACAAAGCCCACCAAGGCAAAAATCCCAAATCATTGTTGAGGGACACAACACCCGACGTGAACATCCGCCACACGCCAGCGTGGCGTCACTCCAGCACTAAACCAAAAATCCCTCTTCAAAAAACAGCCAGCATGTCTTTTGAAGAAAGGAGTCACGAGGGAATGGGACATGGCTTCTTCACCAGGCTGGAGGACAGAGGCACCAATCTCTGCCGGTTCCTGGGATGGATATTACCCCCTCAGACACGTCCTTGATTCCCCCGGAGCCTCCTTTAACTACCACGTATCAGGGCTACTGCTGCTAACAGTGGGCCATCGCTGAAGTCTGGGTCAGGCTGTTCCAGCCAAAAATATTCTACGTGTTCCCAGTTCACTGCAACATTAAAATAAGCATTTCACCGAATGGACAGGGCAGGAGGAACGTTGCAGCTGAGCCTGGCTCTCCCGGCTGCCCCCCAACACACGGCCCTTCTCCCCAGCCATGGGGAATCCTTGTTTTAGCTGTGGCTGGGATTCTTATGAAGGTTTGATTGATTTTTTTCATTACCAGACAAATCCTGCTTCTGCACTGGCTCCTCATATAGACAGAGCAGGATCTGCTCTTTTGCTTACCGGGAAGGAGATCTTGATGAGCCTCATCCACTCTGCTCCGGGCACATGGTCATGGGGATGCTCACCCAGCCCTGACACCGCTCACCCCATCGGGGCTGGAGAAAGTGCCACATGGAAGGGAGATGGCTGCTAAAACAGGGTCAGAGAACAACATAAAATCCTAGTTTTACAATAGACTAGTTTCATGATATTTTTTTTCTCTTTATACATAACAACAATCAACCCAAACTTGCACCTTTCTAACACTACGATGCTTAAACCGAAATCCAAAGCGTTCCTGATAAACGTGTTTCTGCAGCCTTCAAGGTTCACAACTCAGCCTCCCAGTGCAGCAATAAATAACAAAACCTAGCCCCAAGATCTCAGAGCACCTGGCAAATGAGTCAGTAACATTAATTATCCTTAATGTCATCATAATTGGTAAAATATGGAAAGAAAAGTATCCCTAAGTCAAGGTTTCTGTATTTTAAATACAATGAGATATACTGCATACCAAAGACGCTAGCAACACTTTTATTTGAGACAGTCAGCAAGTTTCTGGCCCCATAGTCAAAGCAAACTTTTCTTTCTGAAAAGAATTTAATGTAATTTAATACAAAGGCACCAATTTTATAGCAAAGGCATATGTAAGAATGGGAGATTCTGGGTGGGAGAGACTCCGCTAAGATTTAAAAGTATCTCAACTGTGAACAATTGAACTTCAAACGTATGCTGCATTCAAATGAAAGGATAAATGTTTTGATATTATATCCTAGCTGGAACAAAAATGAAGAAGAAACTGGTTACTATATCAACTGCCAGATCTGCAAAGCAAACTGGTTAATTCAGGTGCTGAGACCAATTCAATGCTAGCAACGAACTGAACAGGAGCTGTGAGCTGTATTCTGCTAAACAGAGCTTTGTTTTGATCTTTCTGGAGATTGGTAGGAGAAGGACACACGTTTACATTGGCAGCGCCATATTGACCAGGTTCTTGCATGACCATTGGGGTCACTGAGATTTTTGTATGTATATTTTTTAAAATCTGACAGAACCTATTTTGAAAATACAAATATATTGCAGGACTTGTTCTATCTGGTTGGTGAAAAGCACGCAAGTGAGATCGCCTAAAAAAATAATAATAAAAAAAGCAGGTGCCAGGCTAGCAGGAAAAATACCTGCAGGTTTAATATGACTGGCAAAAAGGATATTCCAAGATCTGTTATTAATAAAAATGGCTTATCTCAAATATTTACTTAAGATGTCCCCCAGTCAATAGAAAAGAAAATGGAAAAAAACTGGATGATAACATCCACTTAAAACAAATATTTTGATGCATGTACTCCATTTAGTTGGAAAAAATCATTAAAAATTCAAGACACAGCAATATAGTTGACTGATGTGTTCTAATAGGTACAGCTGGTCGGCTTTGCAGAGGCTGGGAGAGGTCAGCATTGCCTTCAGCGTGAGAACGATGGTAGCACCACGGTCTTACTGCTCATAGATGGGTAGAATGTGGAAAGGAGCTCTTTTCCAGACTAGAAATCCTTGTACGTGTGAGACAGGAGGCTACTCCTGCTCCCAGCCATTAGGGGAGTGGACACCCGAGGGATGGGAACAGCCCCAGCTCCTGCTGTTGTCCAGAAGACAGCAGCCTCGGGCAGACTGGGCATCCATGCTTTGCCTTTGAGCCCATCATCAATATTTCATTCCTTTACTGCATTTAGGGATTGATAGTCCAGAGTCCAGGTCCTACACTGATCTACCAGCAAGGTCTCTCTGCTTGCTCCAAAGACTTTCCTGCTCTATTTCCAAGAGGACTTTCCCTGAAGAGAGGCTTGACACTCTTTGGGAAGGATGAGGAGGGAAGAATATCACAGACGGTTCATATGCTCAGTGCTGAGGCTCAGGAGGGATGGCCCTGACATGGGGACAAGGCCTGGCAAAGCCTGTTGACACGGTTTGCCTGCTTTGGGGCCATGCAGCCACCTGTCTGGAGAACAGGGTAACCACAGACCTCAAGAGGGCAGAGAGCAACCTGCAGATCTGCCCTGAGGACAGCTCAGATGCTCCACACCCACCCTGGTGCCATCATCTACCACATCTCCCCATGAGGTCCCACAACCAGCAGATAGCCTCAGGTCCTCACAGACAGGACCTGTAGATAACCCCAGGCTCAACCTTGTGTGAAAGGACCATATGAACATGACACACCAAGCTCTTACCTTTTAAAAACACAACCAGACACCTCTTCAGGCCAGCAGCTGTTCCAGTACTCCCCTCCAAGCAAATCCACGCTTAATTGTTAGAATTTTAGGCACATACTTGACTCTCTGAGCAATGAACGAGCTGTAAGCAACCAGGTGGGAAACTGGAAGCAACTGGTACTTTGTGAGATTCATCTCTGCGTTTGGTCTTCTGAAACTCAAAACATAGCTGTGAGTAGTGGAAGAAACCATAGGGAGGCAGGACAGCCGCAGGCTTTTAATGAGGACGTGAGAAAATTGGCCCTGAAGCACGGTAGTGCTGCAGCTTTGTGCTCTTTGGACTCGCATCAAAGCTCTCGCACTAGTTTGGGTTGAAAGCCAAAAGCTGCAGGTCAGACAAACCCCTGGCGTTCAGGGTCCCCAGGAAGACGGGCTGCAGGAACCTCCCAGATGAAACCGGGCAGCTCTGTAACAGCTCACCTGATCAGCGAGCGGCAGCTGAAAGGCAGGCAGAAAGGCATCGTTATCCAGGTGAAACCGCCGGGGCCCTCTACAAGCCCTGGGGTAGAGAAAACTCAGAAAAGCCTTTCCCGAGCGCAAGCCGAGTTACAGTGTCTCTTCCTACGCCGTGTCCAATCCTCCTCCCCTTTCGTAACCAAAAATCCCCAGCCGGACACAATCCTTGGAAATTTCTAACAACGCCGCTCGGAAATCGCCGCGGGCTGGAGGCCAAAGGCACCTGCCCCCAGAGACTCCCAAAGGTGGGACAGACTCAGGCACTGTGTTACTTAACACCACGCTGACCGTCTTCGAGCTCACTTTGATTTTATTATCCTGCTGCCGTGGCAGGGACAAGGAGCATGTGCTGGGAGAGGGAAGGAAGGACAGAGGAGCTCTGTGCAGGCGGTTGGTGGCAGCAGAACCCACCCGCTGTCACCAATTCCCCGCGGGGCAGAGCCTGGGGGGCAGCCGGGGGGCACTGCCCACGGGAGGAAGAGAAGCGGTGTCCAACGTCTGCCTCCTTCCTCAGGTAGTTTCTCAGCCCCTCATTCGGTATCAGGGGAATATTTCTGGCTACTCGGGGTCCAGGAAGGCTTGTGAAGCCCCTGCCGTTGCCAGTGGAGCACAGCCCATACGCTGCAGTGACTGCTCAAGGGGGAAAGACTCCAAAAGCCTTGACAGCCCCAGCTCAGGGCGCCTTGTTCCAGTGGGGAACAATGTGAAGGGACACTTTATTCTGTTTATCGAGGGCCACCCTGTGAACACTTCTTACCTTGGCTGGAGTCGGTACAAACGCTCGTCTTTCTGCATGTCCTAAAGCCCGTTTTGTGGAATAGGACAAAAACACAGGTAAAAATGAGAGCACAGGAACCAGGTAACAAAGGTGATGGAGGTGGCTCTCGGAACACCTGCAGTAATTGGTTTCAAGTGAGGCCAATTTGTTTAAAAGCTAAAGAAGTGAGAAGCAGCAGCAGCAGAGTTCGATCGAAGGGGAGTTGTGAAGCTCCAGCTGGATTTTCCGCCGGCGTGCAGCCCACGAGCCGGCGTGCTTTATCAAGGACAGCGAGCAGAACGCAAGCGCAGCAGATCCTTCCATTCCGACGCTGCCCTGAAACGCACCCTAATACACAGAAACCCCTTCTCCAGCCTGGAAATGCCCCAGTGCTTCCAGTACTGCCTGCTCCAGGCAACCAGCGCAAACACAGCCCCACCAACACAGCTCTGTTGACGGTCCCTGCAAGAACTCCTTGAGCCTGCGAACGTCTGGGAAGGGTGCAGAGAGAAACGGTCTCGGGGAGGGATGGAAGAACTGGATGCGCAGAGACTCGGCTGTCTTCCTTCTCCTTTCTCCTCCTCCTCACCCCTTCCAGGTGACAGTGCCTCGAAACCCGGTGCCTGGTGGAAAACGCCGGCGATGCTGGTGCTTTGGAAAGGGGAGGAAAGGGGGAGCGCAGAGCGAGCTGAGCTGAGAGAGCCCCGGCTCTTGGAGAGACCCTCCTGGGAACACCGGCGTCCTCCGGCTCCGCTGGCGTCCCTGCACCTCCCACAGCATCCCCGCGTCGCCAAGAGCTTCCTTCACAGAAAACACGAAGCACGCAGCTAAAAGATATTCACTTACAGTTTATTTTTGCCTGAAATTATTTCACATCTCTTTGTACACAGCTACAGAACAGTAGTAGTAAACCATTGGTAAAAGCAACAGTGCTAAGGAAAATGTTGGCATAAGTTTTTCTTCCTTTTTTTTTTTTTTCTTCTTTGTTCCCATACTGCATCCGCATACAGTTTGGGACTTGAAGGGGGAAAAAAAAACCTGGCACACTACATGAGTTAAGACTCAATTTCTGTTTCATTTAAAAAATAAAAAAAGAGAGGAAAAAAAGAACATGATTTGGGTAAGGGTTGTCTACGTAGCAACAAAGTTTAAAAAAAACAAAACCCCCAAAAA
>VXAK01015456.1:0-24492 GCA_013399435.1 Arenaria interpres
CCTAAAACCCAACCCTAGCCCCAACTGTAACCCCTAACCCCAACCCTAAATCCTAACCCCCAACCCTAACCCTAGCCCTGAAGTCAAACCCTAACGGTAAACCCTAACCCTAATCCTAACTCTAAACCTTAACACTAACCCAACCCTAGCCCTTACCGTAAACCCTAACCCTAAACCCTAACCCTAACTGTAACCGTAACCCTAACCCTAAGCCAAACCGTAAACCCAAACCGTAACCCTAACCCTAAACCCTAACCCCATACCCTAACCCTAATCCTAACCCTAAACCCTAACCCCCAACCCTAACCCCAAACCCTAACCCCATACCCTAACCCTAATCCTAACCCTAAACCCTAACCCCAACCCTTAACCCTAACCCTATGTGCTCCTTTGGACCCCTACAGGCCCCTAGGCCCATCCGGGCAGATTTCAGCCAGAACATATCCTTGCACGTGAGGAAACGTTCCAGAGTTTGAGGAGGGACTCGGCCGGGAAGCGTTTGGGAAGCCAGTTATGGGAACAATCCCCGTCAGGGATCACACCGGACCCGCCGGCCGGTGGAGACGAACACCCGCGGGCCTCCCGAGAAAAATCCACGAGGAGCCCACCAAACCCAGGGACACCCAGCTTCCTTCGGACCCACAGGTGAGGAAAAAGGCGGCAGGTAGATAGAGATGTCGACGACCAGATGCTTCCGCCCGCGGGCGGCGGGGGCCGGGCCCCGCGCGCTGCCGGGGGATTGACCCGACGCTGGACCCTCCCGAGCCAGCAGGCGGAGCGCGCGCCCAGCCGGGGCCCTCATTTGCATATCGGCTTCCCAGGATGCAGCGGGGCCTCCCAGAGCGGCGGAGGCGGATTCCTGTCGCGGCGCTTAATGGTGTTTCTCTGGAATTCTGGCTTTCATTCCGCTGTTGGGATGAGAGATGTGGGTGCCTCGCCAGGGGAAAGCCCGGGCTGTCGCTCCGCGGGTAGCCATGTCTGTGAAGGCTGGGAAGCGGGGGAGGTATAAATAGCGCCGCGGGGGAAGCGATTGTCGGCTGGTCCGAAGGTAGTGGGGCATCTCAATTGATTGTTCACAGTCAGTTACAGATTGATCTCCTCGTTCTCTCTTTCCCCCCTTCCCACTACTGCACTTGACTAGTCTTTTGCATCCCGGGCAGCGCCCGCAGGCTCTCTCACCTGCCGCTTCCAGTCCCTCCGCCTGACTGCGGGCGAGGGAAAGCACGCGAAACGGTACAAAACGTTTGACACTCCTGGGAATCCAGTACCTGCTCCCTCAACACCCGCACGTCCGGCCAAACCCTCAATGCTTCGTTTTCCCGGCTGCCGCAGCAGCCTCCAAAGCCCAGAAACAGAACCTGCTGGTGTGGTGACACCCCACAAAGCACAGCAGGGTGCTCCTGGCAGAAGTGAACCTTTGAGACGGACAGAACTTGCTCCGTGGAGAAGGGCAATGAAGCTGGTGAGGGGTCTGGAGAAGAAGTCTTGTGAGGAGAGGCTGAGAGAGCTGGGGGTGTTCAGCCTGGAGAAAAGGAGGCTGAGGGGAGACCTTCTCGCTCCAACTCCCTGAAAGGAGGGTGTAGCCAGGGGGGGTCGGTCTCTTCTCCCAAGTCCCAGGTGATGGGACAAGAGGAAACAGCTTCAAGTTGCGCCAGGGGAGGTTCAGGTTGGAGATNATCCTGTGAAGCGTAACTGCACCTTGGGGCTCCTCACCGCGCAGGGGTGGCTGAGTGCCAGGCGTGGAGAACCAGCGTTGCTCCTGCCTGCCTGGGGACCAGGGTGGCCGAGCTCAGACCCAAGCGGCTCCCGCTCCCCGTGCAGCCCCCGCTCTGCCCCGCCGGCCCCCGCACCCTCTGCCCGGCACCTGGCGGGGGGGAACCACCGAGAAGCAAATCAACAGCCCACCCCAGGCACCAAACCCAACCCCAGTGTACCTACGGGGTTTAGCGAGTGAGAAACTGGGGGGGTTTAAAGCTTCCGAGAAAATCCAAGAGCATATCGGGTTTGTGTTTGTTAGGAAAGACTCTTTCCGTTTCTGTGTGAAGGGAGGGATCGGTGCATGGTACAAAATGTGGGCACAGGGAATGTGGGCACCTCATGAGAGGCAAAGAACGAGGAATTCAGGGCATTTCTAAGCTAAGGGTGGTCTGGAGGAAGCCTGGGCAGCGCAGAGCACTAGAAATGTAATATTTTTATTTCTTTTTTTTTAACTTTTTTTTAGTTTTGAAGTAATGGGCACAGACCTGTCTGTTCTTCCTCAGAAAGAGCAAAGGATTTCTGAGGAAAATGGAAATATCTGCGGTAGTTAATCTGTTTTTGAAAACTAACTCCTACTTTAGGAATACAAACCCACTTATAAATACATACCATTTAGTTAGCACAATTAAAAGACTTACAGAATAACAGAATCGCCTAGGTTGGAAGGGACCTTTAAGATCCCCTAGTCCAACCATCATTGCTAAGTATTTCTCTGAAGCTGTATAGGAACCTCACTTTTGAAAGTATACCTTGTCAGATAAAGGCAGTTTGAGTGCACTGGAGCACTTCTAAAGGTACATTTCATTTGTTGGTGTACCTCAAATCACCAGGGGAAATTAAGATATCAATAGTTCTGGCATGTAGGGAGAAAAGAAGGATGTGTCAAGAGAGTTCAAAATTACTACAGAAAGAGTGAACTCACGTTTTGATGCAGATAAAGAAATAATGCAGGTTTTAGAGAGGGAAAAAGCCCAAACCAAAACAGAAAATCACATTTCTTTTTTGGGGGGGAAAAAAAAAAAAAGAATCGTGTCTTTGGAAGCTGAGGTAAGAAGCAGGAGCTGATTAAGTACTGCATTACAACATTCTCACTATCTTTGTTTTTCCTGCAGCTGCCTTAAACTCTTCTTCATCTCTCCTTATACTCCCCTTCTCACTGGTGCTTCTTCTGTCGATTTTTTCATTTCTTCTCTTTTTTGTGCCCTCAGCTCCACACTTCCTTGCCTCATCCCCAACTCTTTCCTTTAAAGCCTTTTACTGTCACAAGTCTTTCCCCCAAAAGCAAGTAGCAGAAAGATGTCATTCTGAAACCACCCTTTCTCGCACCCGCTTGGCCGTCCGTGCAGGGACGAGGAGGAGACGCACCCTCCAGCTTCCCCCCGTCCCTGCAGGCTGGCTGTGCGGGAGCAGCAGCCCCACGCACCACATCCCACAACCCAGGCATTGCCTCTGCTCACGCTCCCTCGAGCGGCCTTGTTCCAGCATGATGTGGGTCAGATCGAAGTACTGGGTGAGAAGGACCTGCTTGCCCTCTGAACAAGGTCAGTAAACTGGTCCTCTCCACCAGCTATCCAGTGAAGTTTTGTTTTCCTTCTCTAACCCAACAAATTTTCATTTCTCTAAACAGATGCAGTGGGAGGGACATCCCAGCTGCCTCTGATGGGCGGAGAGCTAGAGCATCGTCTCAAGAGATGCACATCTGAGCATTTTTAGGAAGAAAAGGGGAAGATGTCTCCTTCACCTTGGGCAGGTGCTACAACCACAGTTATAAAATCACAGAGGGTTAAACCTTCTGCTTAAAGAGAAATGCTTTGATTGAGCATGTCAGTCACCTGCTTCCCAGAGGGAGTTTTATGCTGAGGATCACAACAGACAGCAAGACTGTTCCCATGAGCTCAAGAAATCTGCCTAAACCTGAAACAGAGGTGGCTTTCAGGCCCTTTCCTCAGCATCGCCTGCTGGCTGGAGCTCCATTGCTCCTTACTCAACACTCTGTCAGCTTTGGATCTTGTCTGAAGAGCTTAATTCTCCACATTCAGGAGGATTTTTCCCCTGTAGGTGCATCGCAGACACCAAACTTCAGACTTTACATTCCACTGCAGGGACGAGTCACCTAATTTTTAGGGTACTGAATATTTTACTGAATTTAATGAATTGGGATGAGGAAAACATCATTGCCACCATAATGCTGCATGTATCTTTCTTATTCTGAAAGGTTAACGCTGGCTTCAATATAATAAAAGAGAAGAAGAAAAAAACAACCTTGACCTAGGAGAAAGGAAATGTCGTAGACAGCAGAGAATCACTCCATAACCACTTCTTTCTGATGGCAAACAAATGAGTCCAGCAGTGTATTTTAGGATGCATTTGACAGACTCTCTGAAGTCAAAGTCTTTGAAGCAACTAAATTTAGCTGCCTATTAGAGGATCACCTCCCTTGAGTCAGGCAATGCTCATTCGTTCTTTTATCACCATTAAAAACCTGTGGTCTAAATTGGTTACCAACTCCAGCTAGCGATGAGGTGAAAAGGAGGAATGTGGAGGAACCAAACTATTTTTCCCCCTTCCCCAAGCAGTCACACAAGATCTACAATTCCCACTAGAACATCTTCATACTGTTCTACGTATTCAATGTCTGAGCATTTCTCAGACTAGATGTTTTCCCAAATTTTCTTGCACTCACATAGTTATCAATCTGTATTTGCTGTTAGGATGTGTGGGTGACCACCTGCATTGCTCGCATGGCCCGTTATGCATTGTGTAAGAGATGGTCCAGTAAATTCCCTGAGGAGCAGGAGAAGGCCCTCCAAGCCTTCAATAGAGTGCCTCAAACAAACAAGCAAGGAAATAAATAAGGCAAGCCTGACATTCAAAGAATTGATGAGACTCACGGGCACCTAAAAAAGCAGTGGGAGGACTGCTTTTGTGAAGACAAGATAATTCTGCCACTTGTGTGATGAGCCTGTCAGTTCTCTATTCAAGGCCATTGCGTATGATGTGACCTTTCCTTCATTATCTGCAAAATGCATAAGGAAACACACACCCTTGCATATGATAATGAAGATTATAGAGCTCATGCTAAACATACATGACTATGGCACTCGTCTCTCCACCCAAATCATGCTACACATCTCCTGAGAGAACAGAGAAACCTGAGATGAGGTTGTCCTTGGCAAGGTGGGTGGACCATGCTAATTAAGCAAACATAAAAGAGGGAAGTAAGTGCCCCTAGAGAGATGAGAACAAAGAAGATGATCATGTTTAGGAAGATCTTTCTCAAGAAAGAAGATTATGCCCAGGGAGATTCCCTGATAAAGATGCTGGAACCAGGACCTCTTTTTCTCTTTCTCTATCCCTCAGTTCCTTATAGAGTTGTTAAGCAATGACCTTACGTAGCGCTGGCCATAAATTGCTGTATAAGTGACACGCTTAGTAACACCATGTATAGCTCACAGCTTGCCACAATTTGTTATATACCTAACCAATTATCATGGACTTGTTAAGACCAATACTAATAATTTTGGGAGACTAATAAATATTTGCATACAGATCTTGAGATTTACCTCACCTTAGTCCGTGCTGTTGGAGATTTACGAATCCGAGTCACCCACCCCACCCCGCTTTCCTGAGAGTGTGACCTGACACATGGCTACATATAAGGTATGTAGTGATTTTTTTTTAAAACCCCTAATTTCCTTTTTCCTTTCCAAGCAGTATGTTTTCCATTGATAAACTAGGTCTGGTCTTTCAAAGTGCAGTGTTTCATAGCCAAGAGGAGGACTTCTTCCTTATCTATCTATAGTTCGACAGGATCCCCTCAGGCTGAAGCTTGACCATTCCTACAATTCTCAGCAAAACAGGCTGCATTATTAGGGGAAAAAAACCAACCAAATAGGCACTGGATTGCTCCTGCCACCAAAGATGTTGTCACATCACTGTTATCAAAGATAGACATTTCGGTCCTTACCCATTCTTTTGGACAGCCTCCAGTACGAGGAAATGCCACCCTCGCATCCACCGCTGTGCGGCTACAGAAAACAGCACGCCTCAAGGATCTCACTAATGCTTGCGGTGCATGGTGGAAGTGAAAGAAAACAAAGTCCACTGTAACCTTTTTATTATTGTTATTTATTTAAAAATGTGACTTTTCTATTTAAAGATCAAATGTTTTGCTCCAAATTGAACATGAAGGGTGATCACTTAGAAAGAGAGAGCCAGGAAGATTAGTAAGGCCACTTTTCAAGGGACTGGTTAGTACATCAATAAACATCTCAATTTGCACCTGCTGTAGTTATGTGCTCTATTACTGCTCCTTCAGGCTCATCGAAACATCTCGAACTAAGCTCCAACTCACTGTCAGCAGGCCCTCTGTGAAGACCTACTGGTTGTGAAGAGCTACAGCTTAAGCTAGTGGAGTCACACTGGCTGTCCTTTAGTTGTTAGATCATCTCGAGGCTGTAGAAGACCCAAATCAACTCAAAGGACAAAAGAAGAGCTAGACCCCACATTAAAATACAACTAAAATCTACCATCCAAAGGCATTCATAAAAGTAACAAATGAAGTATTTCGCATGGCAAGTGAATGCCACTCAAAGCACTACCACTTTCAAGAGGCATGTTCCGTTTCCTGAATGCATTCTGTAGTTCAGAAATATCAGAAATTCAGAAATCAGTGTAACATCAGCACTTGGCAGTTGTGGAGCTTTGGTTATGCTGCACCTTTTTTTTTTTTTTNTTTTTTTGGAACAGATGCATAGGTTAAATGCAATTTATCAGGCTGGATACAGAAAGCAAACAGCTGAAAACTTGTGGCCCAATATGTAAAGCAATCAGAATAGGTGAGCAAGCGTCCTGTCTAGCCTTGATTTCTCTGACTTTATGGAAATTTGAGTTATCATTTGCTTTTTTGAGCCTACCTTCTGCTGTATTTTCTTTTACTCTGCTTCTGTCATGCTCTGCAGCCATTTACCAGGCTGTATCGCTGAACAACTTTCCCCTACTGTAAGGCAAAACATCCTGAATTTCAGAAAGGCTACTGTAACTTAGACAAAGGAAGCAGGAGGGCATTAATGAAGAGCAGGCTGACAAGCATCAGGTTCCACTATGAAGAAACAACTGGCTGTTCAAAACCCCAGCATATGGAAATCCACCAGAGGATTGGGTTACTGATTGCGATAACGTTTTCTTTGCATCATTGGATTAAATATCTCCTCTATCTTCTTGTTAATCAAGCCACACACAACTTGTGATTTGAACAGACAGCATTTCTGAAACTGAAACTCCTACCTTTCTAATGTAAGGATTCATGGTAATTCACAGAGCAGGTATCTTCCTCTCTATACACAGAAATGAAACTGGAGAATTGCTCGGGTCTGGAAGGACATGGATGTCTCACCCAGCCTCTGCAAAGACACGATAATTTAGATTTCATGGTGTGCACAGAGCTTGTCCAGACATTCAGGAATCGTGCAGAAAGCAACACTGCAAAGGGTCAGATAACAGCACAGAGGCTTCATATAAAACTAGCTGTTCATGGCACAGAAACTCCAGCACTAACATTAACCTGGTGTCAGTCTGCGGCCCCTGAGAGCACACACAGCCTTTCCAAAGGAACGGGCTTCAGTGCAGAGCAGCCTCCTAAAAACTTGAAAGGAACCAAACTGACTTGTGAGTTCTGTGGGATTCTGGGCAGCTATCAAGACAGGTGGCACATGCCAGGAAAACCTTTTTCCTGCCCATGGCTGCATGTGGCCTACCCTGCGTCCCATGAGTCCAGGCAGGAAGGAGAAGGGGAGCCCTTTGTCGTTGGTAACTGGGAGCCCTCCCCTGACAAAGGCACTGCCGTGCTGTGCAGCAATTCCTGCGACACCTCCATACCTCAAGCTGTGCAGCACTGCTATCTGAAGTCCCAGAAATGCCTGGCAACTGAGGCAAGATGCTACAGCATTTCAGTGCCTTCGGCCAGATTTGCTCACACGTCCCTGCGCTGCACTGAGAACAGGAATTTTACATTTTAAGCGGAGCAAACCAAAGCCAAAGCGCTTCACAAATGCAGGTTTGACTAAGTGGATTACATATTGGTTTGCACAGGGCTTGATGTCCTCATTACTCCACACCAACATCTGAGTGTATGGACTGCAATGCTCAGTCCTTGTCCACTTCCAATGCAGGCTGTAAGCAAAAAGCCTTTTGAAGCATGGACAGTTTGCAGTAGCTTCTCTGGCCCACCACTAAAGAAGGACACAAGTCTGACCACTACGGTTAATGCTCGTTTCTGAAAAGCCTCCTACCTGTATCATATACTCTTATTCATGTTCTACTTTTCAGAAGCCTGTTTCCTCAACACACAACCTCATGTACAACAGGACAGACAAACTTTGTGGAGTAGTCTCCAACTCTGCAGTGCCTTGCTTGCCACCAGCCAAATCTTGGGCCACACTCAGGTATCACCATAATTAACAGTTTTGAAGTATAAAATTGTTTAAAGTAGAAACCCAGTAATAACCTCAGCTGCAAAGGGACATATCCCTCTATTCTTAGAAATCTCTTCCAGTACTAAATAAACCTAGTACTGATGTAGCATCAAGATCCCAGACCAGTATTTACTGTCACCTTCCATGTCCCTCAGATGCAGTACAAAGAAACTCACTCCAAGGAGCACTGGCTGTGCTAGAATTGCTGCTTATCTTGGCCCTTGACCCTTCAGGGAAAGGAAGTAGTCCTGAAGAAGTCTTAAGTCTGACTACTTAAAGATATATCACAGTTTACAGAAAAACACCCCTGTTTTCTAGAGGATGCATGTGTGGGAGATATTTACACCAGGCCAGGCTCCTTAGAGCCTACCCAGGAACCATTACTACTACACAAATCGGTCCTGTGCTGAGACATAAGCTGCAGCTTTTCTTCCACCTGGAACTATAATCAGAAATGACACCGTATGTTCACGCAGCTGTGGGTAAGAGTAAGTCAAGGGAGCTCTCTTGCTCTTCTGCACTTCATGCATATTTTCTTTTTCTTTCCTCTGTAAGAAGGGAACACTGAGGCTAATCGGCAGCACTTAGGTAATACTTTAATGGAATTTAGGATACTTAGGAAAGCATCGTAATGTACCAGGAAGGGAAAAGCAGACATGCATAATGCATTTAACAAATTCCAAAAGATGGTATGATCTGTTCCCCTTAAAAATCAATCACATTAATCTAAGTTTGCAGGTAAAAAAAAAAGGGGTAAAAAAAAAAAGGTATAAAGCTTAATATAAGCTTTATCCCTCCACAGAGAGATAGCAGACCTAATGCAGCCATCCCAGCAAGTCTCACAGAAAGCTGGTATGACATTGATCCTGCACACAGCGGGGGACAGGATACTGGAACTAAGAAAAGCAGTTTGCTTTTCAGTATGACTTTGTCCTAAGTTGAAAGCAATCAGTATCCTCATCTTTGCTGGGAAGTGATCAAGATAAATACATCAATTATGGGTTGCAGATGGCAAGGTCTGCAGCACAGCCAAAGACTAGCAGGAAACGTGGGAGATGATAGTAGTGTAAGGATGGATCAGATCCTTATTCCCTCTACTACTCCTAACCCAAATCCATAACACCTCCTTGGGGTAACACTGCCTGCTCTTGCAGCTCACGGTTGAAACCAAGTTCGCAATACAAACAGTGTATTCCTTTTCCTAATTTAGCTCTGACTTCAGCACTGCTGCTCCAGGACAAAATTCAGGCCTTTGAGCACAGCCCTGAAGTAATTGTGTACCAGGCTGCCTCCGCCTGCAGAGGCAAGGAAGAAAAAGACAGCAGAACACCATGTAAACATACCCTGGATGCTCCCCTGGGCCTTGTGCTCTCCAGCCTGCTCTCCAGCAGGCTGGAGAGGTTTTCAACCCAGAGCGATGTCAGCTCCTGCTAGGAGGAAGTAGTCTACAGAAACAATACAGCTTTGGCAATGATAATCTTAGTAACTTAACACCTCTAAGGAGAGAGGTGAGAAACTCTTCTGCTCAACTTTGACACTTACTGTCCCAAGAAGAATCGAGCTTCAGCCCTGACTATAGTCCCCACCACCAGTAAGGGATTTCTCACCCTCCCTTCTATGTGTTCCATATTTATCCTGCATCTTCCTGTTGGTTAGATGACATCTGTTTTGGAATAAATCCCCACAAGCCTGTGATTAACAAATAAGCTGGAGCAATTTAGTGTCCTGCAGTATTAAGCGAGGTATTTGGTTAGAAATAGAGGCTGAACTATGTTGAAGAACTGATTTTAAAAGTCTGTTCCTAATGCTTAGGGTAACTGACTTGATCTCAACTTGCAGACAGGACAGAGCTTGCTACTTGGCTTATTTATACATTCTAAAGCTGAGAAAAGTCACCTCTAATACAAGCTGCTGCTCAGCTCAGTCTGATTTTGGTCCTGTTGCCTATGCACAGACATGTATCACAGATCATGGTCTTTGAAGGCTCTACAGAAAAGCTGCAAACAGAAATGGCAAGTGATGGGATGATAATGCACTTGGTGAGAGTCTTGTAGGTGAAATATTGCCTAAGCTTAACGCATATCTGTACATTTAAGGACATATGAGAGAAAGCCCTCTACCATGAAAAGAGAAGGCTCACGATGCCAGGTCCTGAAGTGAAAGATTACATGCCTTCAACACAAAGCAGCAATTGAGATCTGATCCTGAGTAGTTGCTTAGCACTTCTCTGCTTTTGGTGGTAAACAGGAGCTGAATAACATTCAAGCACACCTCAGCATCCCGTAGAGACTTGATACCTTCCCCTTCATTCATAATCTGGTGAGCTTTGTTCACTAGCTTCAGATAAATGGCCAATTAAGAGAAAGACTTCATGCATTCTCACACAACTCCTCAAGAGTAATTCTACAGTCATGCTTCACTGGGTAGGTTGCTAACAGCCAGTCCCTTGTTAAGGCAGCAGGGAGGCACGTCCTTTCAACAGGGATGCAAAGTGCAGTAGGAAATTACATAGGGATTATGTACTCCCTCGCAGGCTTTTTTGGGTCCTCGGGACTATACCTTAACAGCCACCTCCTGGACCTGGGTTTACCCTTGCTACACAGAAGACTGCATCTCCCCAGAATAAAAAAGATTGGGTGGTGGTTTTAGATTTCCACATCCTCCAAAAAGCTGAAAACAAATGCAACAAGGAAACATTGAAGGAAGACTGATGATTTTGGTCTTCTGCAAGACAGAACACCATGCTGCTAGGAGAGATGCACTACCCGTAAAATGAAATATGTATCAAAATTACCTCAGTGACACTCAAGTTGCGTACACTGCAGCATCACAGCTATGAGAAGAGGCAGACAGTGCTTCTGAAGTATAGAAATCTGCCACCCCAACATGGTGTATAAATTTATGAACATATCTGAACCGGGACATTCAAGATCAAGATCCACTTTTAAACACACATACTGCCAAGTGGAGCACAGAGCAGATGTGATCATCCTTTGGAACTGCTAGAGGAATAAAGTCCATGAGAAGGTCTGAGTCTGCTTTCCCAAAGAAGAAACACTACCACACTTTACTCTCTGCAAAAGCAGAGATGGTAACACACAAATCCAATACCAGAATCCAAGCATTACCACCTACTAGATGCTGTTTCCGACACACTCCAATTACTACAAAACATACCTGGGAAGACTAGGATATAAATGGGCCGATACGGACTAGTAAAGAGAGGTAAATTAGAAAAAGCTTGCTATCTTAGCTTCACCCTCTCTACAGAGGGGCACAAAGCAAGAGCAGGCAGGTCTAGAGCACATTTAGTTAGCAAGTCACTGCGTCTTATCTCAGTAGAGACGAATAACCCATCCACCCTTTAGAAAACTCCCATTCTTACTCTCAACAATTAATACAGTGATATAGTCACATAAATAGGTATACAGAAATATAAAAGAAGAGAGATTGGCTCAAAGCACCCCTCCCCCCAGTAACCATACCAACAAATAAGAAAAAGAAATCTGTTTGGCAGAGGAATCTGGTTCTCTCTTTTTGGTAATACCTTTTAACTTAAAAACCAGCTGCATTGGAGTCAAATAATCAAGCTCAAGATAGTCACAAAAAATAAAGGATGTATTTTTCTCCAAAGATCAAAACCAGAACTAACATAAGACATTCATATCAGAGAAGTTCAGTGTCCAGAAAAACTTTTCTGCCATATAAAAAAAGATACTGCAATTGCTTTACTGCTCAAGAATTTCCTTGCTCAAACTGCTTAATTCTTCTCACGAAGTTTTGTCTGTAACTTGCTTTTAACTACAATGTACAAACAATTATTCTTCACCACCCTTATCTTATCTAAAGCTCTTCTTTTGTTCTGGAGAGTTTTGTCGCATGCTCCTCTATAAATTTGCTCAAATGCTCTAAATCTCTGTCCCCGCCTTCAAATTTAATAGGGTTGTTCTTCTTGTCTCTCGGAGCAAAGTAGATAGTGGGGAATCCCTCCACTTTGTATCGGTCACTCATCACATCATTGGCTGTAGCATCCATCTTGGCTATGACTAGATTCTTCTCATTCTTGTATTTTTTGCCTAGCTCAGTATACACCGGTTCTAGTTTCTTGCAGTGTCCACACCATGGGGCATAGAACTCTATGAGAACATCATTCTTTGGATCCATTACTATGGTATCAAAAGTTTTACCCACTACCACTTTCACAGGCCCTTTGTTATTTTTTGGCACTGGCTGGGACTTCACAATAGGCTTCAATTTTCCTAGAAGGAAGCAAAACACATGCCATTGTTAGAATACAGTAAGAGTAATCCTTACAACCTCCCCCAAGAAGAAAGGGCAGAAGTATATCCTCCTGCCAGGGAAGAAGCATTGCACCACTAAATGAATTTACCTCTGCATGAAACATAGGCTAGCTTGCTGGTGACATTTTAGCACAATAACCTTGTGAAATACAGGCAACAATTTGTTGCCCTAGAACCTTTCTCCCTTATTTTCTGGCTGCACATTCACAATGTATTAGAGTGAATACTAGTCCCAAATACGAACAGCCAACTCCCTCTTCAAAGTTGCAAGAGCATTTTAGGCTTTTCGAATACACTCAGAATATAGCTAGATGCCACAGCAAGCATGACGTGGCAAGATGTCCAAGCAAATTTAATGAAGTGTGATTAAAAAAACCAACCAAAAAACAAGAAACGTCCAAGAGTTTTAAGGCACAGAACAAGGTAAGGTCACACATATGACTTCATTGTAGCCATAGCCTCAGGAAAAACTCTTGGAAGGGAAAACAAAGCAAATGGCTTACAGAACCCCAGTTTAGAAACTGTACCTTTTTTGAATGCCACTACAAATTGCCTGAGTACATCGGAGTCAAACTCTTCTGGCTCCATGGCATATTTCTTGCTGCCTTCATCCAGAATGGCGACATTAACATCCTCTCCACTCTCAAGCAGGCCCAAATCTTTTATTTCAGAAGAATAATCTTCCTCATCAGAAACAGCAAACACGTATTCAGGGAAGTCTTTGGCCACTTCCAGGACTTTGCCTCTCCAGTACTGGGTAGCTGAAAACCAGAACACAATACAATTAGTAATTCCTAGTTACTGCTTGCTTCCTCTCCAAGTGGAAGAACAGTAATCTTAACTAACTTACCAACACGATAGTCAAAACTGAAGTCTACAGAATAATAGACAACCACTAGAGGACGCTTAGCATATCTTTTAGCATCATTGGAAGGCTTGCGATGACCAACTAGAGGCAAGGCATGTTTTAACACATGCTCTTTAATCTCTGATCCATCTGTAGAGTCCTGCTTAAAAAAATGGGGAAAAAAGTTCAAAAAAAATGGCTTTAAGTGACATTTCCGTTACACACTACTGGAAACTAGTATCAATGCATGCGTGAATGAGAAAGAGAGGCATGTTATAAACAGTGCTGTCATCTTATTCTTCAAATCCTTGAGCACTAAAAATAGTGTAGTATACTACCCTTAAACTCAGTATTATAACGGTAAATCATCATTTTAATATATAACCTCTGGGTTTATAAAATGAGGTTCTCTCAAACAAAGCAATACAATTTCAGGGGGCAAACAGGTGGCCTCAAATATCTAGTGGAGTACTTCCAACAGCAAGATGCCAAATGCTCATATATACAAAGAGAACCTTCAATCCATGCACAAACTTTCTAACCTTGGACCAGCTACTCACTTTAAGATCCAAAACATGCATCTTGGGCTCGTGCTTTGACTGGAATTTTTCTGGCTGCATGACAACCAGTTTTCCTGGAGATACTTTCAATAGTTTTGCAATCTCATTGCTGAAGGTGTGGTGGAACTTGTAATCTTCTCTTAAACTGTTAGCTGAAAAATTAAAGTTAGGGAGAAGGAAAAGTCATCAAGAAGTGAACTGAGAGCCTCCAACTGAAACCTTGAGACTGCACTGCAAGGAAACTTCCCATTTTCACTAGGACATGGAACTACCCAGTCTTGGAGAACAGCTCTTATTCAGGTGTGAGAAGCATGTGAAAATGCACACAGTTCAGGTATGCTGTTCCACAACCTGTCTACTTAATGAGTTATTCTACATATTCAAAAACCGTGAACAGCTTCCAAAACATACACAGTGAAACAGTGGTTTATCGGTCTCCTACCTCTTGACTTCCCCCCAAATAACAGAAAAGTAGAGCTGGAAGGGAACTCACAAGGTGACCCAGTCAATCCATTTGCTTTGGGGCAGCCTGAGAAACATTTCTGTATCTTGTCATGCTGCAGCAACCAAATCAGCTCCTAATCCAACTATAAATGAGAGTAGCCCTAGATGCAGGCATAGCTGGGAGAGAAGAATTGCCCATATTGCTCTCAAGGCAATTTCTGGCAGAAACCAAGAATGGCTGTGAGTAGATCTGATCATGTGAGACACAGGGATTGATTAAAGGGACTGAGCACTTCATACACTTAACCTCTTCCGTGTGGTAACAAATATTGTTAACAGGACCATCAATGTGGCATGTTAAAGGGGTTTTTAAGAATAAGCATTGCCAGGAATGGTCTAGCTAAGTTGATCCAGAGGTGGATGATTATTCTTTCTCCAGGCAGAGCCCAGTCTCTGGAACTGCCAGGTATGAAACAAGCAATAACAGATGGCAAAGCTAGTGAGGCTTTAAGCCAAGAAGTTGTGATTTATTCCTCAGCTAGGAACTTTCCCTCCTTTCTAGTTTGCATGTTTTTAGGGACACAGTACCAAGAGGAGTCATCTCCCATGACTGGCTGTTACTTTTGTATAGCCTCAAAAATCTGGTGTGAGCTTTCTTTCTTGAGTACAAGTAGAAGATCACCCTTCAATCTCCTTCCTCTTATTCCTCTCCAACCTCCTCCTGTGAACTAAGAGCAGAAATAAAGAATCTCTCTATGCCCAAAGTCCTGGACAGAATCTCAATAAAACATACATTAGTATTTTAAAACATTCTTTACCTGCTTCCTGATAGAGTTGATAGGCTTTGTCATTCTCTCCACTAAAGACACCAATGATGATGACATCATCCCCATCCCTCAGAAATTCCTGAACCTGCTTGGTTGCCTGAATCTGTTTTGATGGAGGACCAGCCTGTTCAATCATGTAGTCGATGATACCTGTGAGAGAAACCCACCCCCAAAAAGTTGCTTAGAACATTTATTGAGCTGAAAGGTTCAGGAATTCCCTCTACAACGTTGTTTAATACTACGTTTCCTGTGGATGTCTTTCTTTCTGTGCAGCCCTCCCACAATAACTAAAAGACCAAATCAGCAAAGCCTCACTCCAAGTTTTTTAAAGCTGCAGTTCTGGATATTCTTTCAGGTTGGTTTCAGAAGAGGTGACCAATCACATGAGTTCCATCAGCTGATCTTTCAAGTAACCCTCCTTTCCTAAATTCTAGACCCTTCACTGTCTCCTGACACAGCTATGAGCCAAAGTTCTACTTGGGTAGTCTTAAGTCTTCCTGCTTATTAAAAACTATTATCGAGCACTTCACCAGCTGTTATGGTGCATTCCAGTGCTATTAAAAGCTGCCCATTTACTCATACTGCAACTGTTTCACCACATGTACTTAACTTACTTTATATTAAAGGGAGCTTATAGTACCACCATAAGACATTATAAAGATTAGAGACAAATTTACACCGCTGGCCTATGTAGGTATGAGGGCATAGTTTTTCAGGTTTCCCCAACTACTATTGCTATGATGTTAACAAGTCTGCAAGTCCTACAGATACATCAGAACATTTGTGGTCAAGCCCTTAGGAAATAAGAAAAAGCAGAAGTTGCAGTACCATATTTTTCCCGTGGACCACTGTAGTCATAAGGTTTGCCCTTGCGGAAGATTTTCAGAGTTGGGTAGCCAGTGACATCAAACTTCTTTGCAAGCTCAGTTTCAGCAGTGGCATCAACTTTAGCCAGAGGAATAGGGGGCGTGCGCTTGCTGAGCTCCTGGGCAGCCTTCTCATATTCTGGAGCAAGCCTTTTGCAGTGTCCACACCTAGGGAAGGAGACAGGAGGGCAGTTTTTACAAACCATGAGTCCTGCTAGGTACCTTCTATCTCTGAATTGGAAGAGTTAAGTCTTCCAGAATGGAGAAAGTAGGAATGGGGTTATTCAATCCACAGGACACTTCAGACTAGGAAGACTTGTCTCTCCAACCTGAAGAGGACAACCCCCCTATGCCCGGCCCCACACTACTATAGGTAGTTGCATTTTTAGAGGCCATTTTTAAACTAAGGACCAAATCTCTTTGGTTTTCAGTATCTCTCAACATGGTCCCAAAATAGCAAATGAGAATCTTCAGTGAGGTTTTGGAGACCACTCCTTGCTGACCAACAGATCCAGTCTAGTCTTCAAGTGTAATGTGAACCTAGGTCCGGATTAGAGCTAAGGTATATCAGCGACACACACACCTGCACAAGGCAAGCCTCTTTAGAAGAGGCATAACAACAGAAAGTTCACCAAGTGTGTTCAGGCCAACTGTGCTAGGAAAGTACAGGTGACTGCCTTCTTCCTTACCATGGAGCATAGAATTCCACCAGGATTATGTCAGCACCGTTCACAACATCGTCAAAATTATCCTGAGTCAATACGAGGGTAGCTTCTGGTGGAGGGGTCCAATTGGGGTCAGAAACCTCCTTGACTTTGGCCACAATTGCTGAAATGCAGTTCAACAGCCCAATTAGCAAGGTTATATTATAATACCAGTAGCATATTGAATGCAGGAGTTGGTATCAAGAATTTAAAATCAGAATGGCAAGCCTGGTCTTGGACCAAAGCTTACACGTTAAGCTCACATGAACATTTTCTTTACCAAGCGCCCTTTACACTGTACTTCATTGTTGGTATTGCCAAGAAGGTCTTCTCTTCACTCCATAGAGCACCTTTCTTATGCAGAGCACAGATCTGTAACTTTGCAGTGCTGTAGCATGTGAATTCCATCTCAAAACAGACAGAGAAGGTAGATTTTCCCCCCTCTGACTAAAGTCAGACTCATTCTTTAAGTGAGAAACAAGTGGGTTTCTATACAGTCAACATACAGTCCAGATGTTTCTTATTAGCTGATTCTTCAGAAAGCATGACACTACCTCTTCTTCTAGCCAAGGCATAGCTAGAAACCTTCTATTAGCAACAGCACTACCCACTCCCTGCAAATTTGTTCTCTAGCATACAACCAATTGAGAAGACAGGCAAAATTTCAGCCCTCATAATACTACGCTGCTTAAGATAAAGTAACTTGAGATCAAAGTCCTTCAAAATAGTCACATTAAGAAGCAAGACTATATAAGTCTTTGCTTTCTTACAGAGAATTGCTACAGACCGGTGCTTACCATCTTCTGTCCGAGAACCATCATAGTCAACAGGTTGACCTTTCTTCAGGATTTTGATGGTTGGGTAGCCACTGACATCAAAACGACTTGCTAGTGAAGTGGCTGCAGTAGCATCTACTTTGGCAACTGGAATAGGAGGGTCATTTTCCTTCAGAGTTTTGGCTATCTTCTCATACTCAGGAGCAAACTGCTTGCAATGCCCACACCTGTCAGAAGATGACATGAGTAGATACAATGATGTAAGACAAGAACCACAGGGGTAATTTGCTATTCTGCATTTCCAGGATGCCTTCTGACAGATGTTCACAACATCAACACCAGAATGTTGGTCCTGCTATGTTTTCAGATCATGGACAGGTAGAGAGTAACTGTAGCTAATGTTCTGTGTTTTCAAAATCCAGCTTTTTTTTTTCTCCATTCAAAAGGCAACACACTTCCGTGCGTCTCATAAAGCCATTATAAAAAAAAGTAACAATCCCTTTTAAAACAAAATTGCAAACCTTCTACTGTGCTTCTCGTCCTCCCTGTCCCCCCACATATGGTCTCATTCAGACTTCAGCTTCCACCTAACCTAGGTTCATCTTCTCTACTCAGCACCCTGAGTTGAACTAAAGGGAAAAATGAACCAGTAGTTAAGTTGGCCTGACAAAACTTCACACCCACTGCAGTATTGCAGCACCCACCCTCTGGCCACACCAAACTCTCTGGGAAGAACAGAGGCTCCTGCTGCAAAAGCTGACACCAGCATAAGAAGCACTGAATATAGCTTGACAAGCTGAAGACAAAACCAAGAAAATAAAGAAAAAAAAAGTGGGAAGGTCATGTGTAGCAGACGACCTGTACTCCTTAGCCTCTCAACTGGCAAGAAGTGGAGTAGAAAAAAAGAGAAGAGGTGTTTGGTCGGTGATGACAATGCATCTTTCTGCTTGGATAAATTAAGCTTCATGTTCAGTTTTCATGCAAACTACAGCTGCAGAAGTAGTACCTACAGCCAAGCAGGAATGGGATTCTCTAATAACAGTAGCATTAGTTAAAATGCAACTCCATGTCAAGCAAGATCACATTCTCCACTCTATTCAAAGACTAGAAAAGGACATACGAGTAATCATCTTTATATCACTAAGCCACAAAGGAAGAGAGGTCCTCGCTGCAACACTAACTCATCAACTTTACTGCAAATATACTCTTCTCTTGTTTTTCCCCACTAACCACTGGTGTTATTCTGTGTACCCTGGTATGCCAGTGGAATTATCACCATTAGGCAGATGTATGAGACACTGTTTAAACTCACAATACAAACAAGCTATGTCCTTACTCATATCACACCCTTCTGGCAAGGGGAGAGATTTGAACTTAAGGAAAACCTTCTAGCAATTTCCCTGCTAGGGAAGTCTTCATTCCTCCATCTAGTTGAGGAAATGCCCAAGTTCTCAGTGGGCCAGCACAAGGACACAATAGCAGGCTGCAAGACCACACTGTGTAACTTCCCTGGAGCTCACTGGGACCCATCTCAGTTCCCTGACAGGCACAGAGCAGGGACAGGACCAGGGCTGTGCTTCCCTTGGCATGGAATCCCTCAGCATGACCCACATCTGTGGAGAAAGAGCAGGCATGTTGTCTGTTGTATGGTACAGGGGAAGGGAAAAGGCTACCTTCACACCAGGAGAACCCTTGACTACAGCAGAGTCCACTGCTTCTCCTGTAGGCAAGCTACTCCTGTGTCATCTTTAAAACTGCAACCCGAGCTCCCTTTTTAAGAGCGTGTCCTGTCACAGAAGCCCCCAGCATCCACCCCATCCTGCACCTAAGGAGGTACCACAAGCTGTGAACTCACCATGGTGCATAAAACTCCAGCAGCACCGTGTCCTTGTCTGCAGTAAAGGTGTCAAAGTTTGCATCATTCAAGACTAATACACCATTTTCTTCTTCAACTTCAGAATCATCATCATCATCATCTTCGTCATCTTCATCATCACCGTCATCATCAGCTTCTTTTGTAACAGATTCTGGAAAAGTAAAAGTGAAAGTGCAATACGGATTAGGTTGTGTCAAGTTTAACATTAAAATAACACTAGAGGTTAAAGATGGATTAAGTGAATTCCGTGGTTAAAAAAAAGTATCAACAGAGCTACCTCTGTTTGCAAAGAGCTTGGACTCTGATATTTGACCAGTCCCATTTCATTTCTGCGCATGCTATGCCAGCTAACAGTATCAATATTTCAGTAAAGTGTCAAAATGCATTTTGCCCTTCAGGGCAGACAACAAAATGGACACACAAGAATTAATGCATACAGACCCATATGACAAATGCTACCAACGTCCATTGGGTATCTTGTTGAAATGTGGGAAGCAAGGCACCAGACATGCTTTGTTGGATAAGAAGGGCACACAGATGATACCTGAATTCAAACAGAAGCCTTTCATCATGCAGCAAAACAGCTGTCCTTCAAGTGCAACAACTTTTGATTGGAAAATTAGGTGTCTTAAACCAAAAAAGCAGATGTTGTCTATCCCCAATGCTTCCCTTGTACCCTCACTTACTACACCTGTGACACCACAACTGCTATGCTCTGCCTGTCTGAAGGTCTAATAAACAGACAGGCTTGCTATAAACTCAAACGCTACAATTTCAGTACTACCAAGATGGTTTCAAGGCAGCACTTCAAAATTATGCTTGTGTTCCTGACTGCCCAGTCCCACCCCCGCCACCTCAGTATTTTCAGTTACAGCAATGTTTTAAGTCTCCAATTCATTAAAGAGACTTTCAGGAGCACCAGTCTGCTCTGGGTCAGCATCAGGCTGCAGATTGAGTGTAAAATCAAGTAATTAAGTGACTGTCACAGGAATCCCATGAAAACCCACTCCTATGCACTTGGCAGATGCAAGGTACTCTTCTAAAATAAACGGAGTGAAAACCTCTTTCAAAGAACTTTTGGGGAGGCCTTTGATTAAGGAGAACCAAAACTGCTGGTCCAGAACAGGCCTTTCAAGGAGAAAGCAGAGTTACTAAATTACTAAAGCAAAGTTAGCACATTTCAACTGGTTCAATCTTTGTTGGCTTGGCATTTGAGATGGTTTCTTTAATATTTAATCTTTCACATGTTCCTTTAAACCTTTTTTTTTTGTTGTTTGTTTCAACTGCTATCATTTGCAACAAGCAGACCTTCCTGAATGACTTTAAAAGAATTTTAGTCACAGAACAAGTAACAAAAACATCTCATCCCAAATGAAAACTCTGCAACACGAAGCTACAGCCCTTTGAACCACTGGGAGCCCCAGGATTACAAAACAGATTAAGGTTTCTTGTTGAACACTATTCTCTACTTAACTTTAATTGGCTTTTGAGTAAGCTGACAGGAGTTACTGCAGTAAGACAGCAAATCACATACATGTAAAGTACTTATTCAGGACAAGAATCCTGAAAATATTCTGATTTCACCTGGAATTTGAAAGGTAGGAATGATAAATATGTAGTATCCAGGCATGAAAAAGTGATAAAAACCAAACTCTACTATTCTCAGACCAATGGCAGGCCATAGCAACAAGCTCACCCATGGACAAAATTATGCCATTAAATTGCAATAGCCATTTTTCTGTTCGAAGATATTAAAAAAATAAGCCTGTATGCTTTCAGAAACCAATATGTGCCCCTGGACAAAATGCTTTAATTTTAATTAGAACCCAGCTTTATACACCACAAAAATAAAAAAGCTTCTCATGAGGGAACAGATCACAGGAGATCATTTATCACACAACAGTAGCCACCTGGATTAAGTTTGTTTAACAACTACTACTGTTTCAAATAATCTACAAAGCAGCTAAAAGCACTATTTGCAAGCAGACAATGCCTCCTGTGTTGCTGCCTCTGAGCACTTGCAGTGAAAGGGCTGAACTCTCCAACACCCTTGAAGTGAATCTACAACAGTCACGTACCGTCAAGACAGCATTGGTGAAAAAGCTAGTTTTCAGGGGGTTTCAGCAGTCAACACTTCTGCTTACATGTGTGTCCAGCAGTTTTGAGGGTTATGTTTCACCACAGGGTGTTCGTGGTTGGTCTGTGACTGAATTCCCGGGGAGTTGTGCAACGCCCATTGCTTTTCCAAGCAAATCACTTGGGACTTGATTTTTCCTGACACAAAGGGATTTGAGCAAAACTAGCTGGTCTATTGTGCTGATGCATTTCTGAAATTAACCAGCAGGCTGCGATTCTCATTCCTGCTTGCTGTGCTAACTACCCACCTCCAAACAAGAGAAAAAGACCACTGCAACTGCTGTGGCATAATCTCATGTTTTAGAAAGCCGAGAACAAAGTATCACCAACAACCTCATCCTGCATAAACGGAAAAATGTTAAGCCATTAGATCTGAAATTGTTCTGTATCTTTCAATGTCCATATAGCTTGCCAACGTAAAACTTCCTTGACAGTGACACATGCCCACAGGCGTTATACACACCCACGTCCTCCTCCTCAGAGGTGGAGGCAGGACAGCAGCACCTCACAGCAGGACTCCAGCTTTTCGCAACCTACCTCACAGAGGGCATGCATTTCCAAAAAAAAAAAAGTTAGCCATACCTAAAAATTTGTCCTTAAGAGTGCAAACTCACCCTCAGTAGTATCCAGCTTCACCAATACCTAGAGTTATTATAGCTACCTCTAATGTCCCCTTTAGCATTGGGACTGAAAGACCTGCTTCAAGGACCTGATCAAATATAGGAAAAGTAAGCAGGACTTTTTTTTTTTCATTACAAGCAAGAAACTTCCCTCTGCATTAATGATTTACAACTTGAAGAGAACAGATACAGAATGCGTCTAACTGGGACACCTGACACAGCAGAAGTAGCTAATAAATATTTGCATAAAACTGTTCATGAAAATAAAATAGCTGCACCCACACTCAAGTGTCTTTGTTTCCTAAAGCTATTTGCAAAGCAGGTGGACAAACCAACGAGTGACAGCTGTGGCTAAAACATGCCCTCCAGTAAAACATGGACCACTCTTTTTTTACTCCAACAAAGCATTTCCACAGTTTTCAACACATTACTACACAAGTCAAAAAACATTATGAAGATGACACTCATTTTAAGACTTCAGGTACACGATGCCAGCTGGCAGGCCTTCCTCAGGATGACAGCTACTCTAACTGAAACTAATTCTTATAGTAACTTCACTGAACTTTCAGCATTTATTGGAAGTTTAGCCTAGTAACTTCTTCTTAAATAAGGTGAACCCTGCATGAAAAAGTCGCATTCAGACATCAATGATTTCTGGATTCTGTGTGAAAGCTTCCTTTGAGGAGGGCACTGCAGTGACTGTTTCTCAACTGGATGAGCTCAGTTTTCAGAAACACAGAAGTCAAGACCTGTAATTTGTTGCCAGGGCATTCAAAAGCCTTTTTATGAAAACAGTCTTCCTCAATCTTTTCTGCAGTGGATCTTCTTTACAAATCCCTCTCTTTCCTTCATCAGGAAGCAGAGGGTGTTAACGCTCATGACCTAGGCTAACCTTGCTGCAAGCATGTTTGCTTCACTGCCCCAGTCAAACTTCACTTCCAAAACCATACAGCGCAACATGCCTGGTTTCATCTGAAGTTTTCACCTCCTGAACAATCAATTTATATAAGGTCACTTGCTTGTTGCAAATCAAATTTGTTCGACTTCATACAGGTCTGCATTTCAAGAGCAAAAACGGAATTCCCTAACTACACACATTTTTAAAGCAAAGGCTTGGTAAAGCCTCCTTCATGATTTATATACAATTTTGAGATACACAGCAGAAATAAGAAAAATTATTCAAGTTGTGCATTGGATTAGTGTTCAACTTGCACACAGGAGAAAATACTTTCATCACTGTGCATCTTTGATCCTGAGAACTCATATAGTGAGAAGAGCAGCACACATGGGAAGCACTGATGCGAGCCTGGCTGGTAAGAAGCTGAGCTCCTGCTGTGGGCCAAGCTTCACCGTGACATTACAGGAGTTACTCCAACACCTGAAGGCAGTAGGGGAAATCAACACCGGGCTTTGCACATGCTACAAACCAATGACAACCAAGTGTTTTAGCTAAAAGCAAAGACATAGACATAATACATGATCTTCCCGTGAACTTTTTTTTTTTAAATTCTAAGCTGAAATACCTGCACCTCCTTACTGCAGGTGCTATATCCTATAAAAAAAGAATAATCTCTTGATCCTTATCCTACAGATCATACAGCTGGTTATACAGATAAGGTACCTGACATAAATGCACGTCTTCAAGTTTCAGTGCCAATTCACTGAGTAAGAATTTGCAGGGCTGGAGGTCATCCATAACCCCACCTTCCTGAACAGCATCTACTTAACATGCAGCAGCTTTAACGGAGGAAACACGAAAGATACAGGATTTCTCAAAATCCACATGAAAGATGCTAGAAACCAAAGAAGCACCTTCAAATGCTTGCCTCTTATGTACAGGTGCTAAACTTAAGTCAGAGCACCTTTGTTTCAGCTAATTTTGGAAAGAAGCAGACACACATCAGTAAAATTCAAAGACAATGGGAAGAAACACCAAGAAGCCAGCCTGACATGGCCTCCCTTCTGGGCAAAAAAAACCCCAATCAGTTTGAAGCACACAGACCCCCTGAATTAAGGGGTAAGGAAAAGAGTGCTCAGTTCGGATAATTAAATTGCAAATTCACTGGTAATTTAAAAGCCAGACGACACGGCTAATCACTAGCTTTTCACGCCGTTCTTAGAAGAGGGAGAGCAGCCGCGCACAGCGCTGTGACAAGCCGGCTCTCCGCGACACCGGCGCCATCCCGGAGAGGGATCAGCGTCGCCTCAGTCCACAGGCCTGCGGGGAACCGCCGCACGCCAGCCCGGCCCCTGCGGCGCCCCGCCGGGCCCGAGCTCCCCACAGCGCCCGGCGCCTGGGAAGGG
>VXAK01015457.1:5127-115211 GCA_013399435.1 Arenaria interpres
GTGAATTTGCAATGATTATCTGATTTAATCCATTAATATCATAATTTTAACTCCATCATTATTACTAGATTAAACAATGCTTCAGTGACTTGATCTGTGTGGAAGCTGCAGAAATACTTTAGATATCTTATCTCCTCTTCAAATGCAAAATTTCTTTTTATAGTTCTCCTTGGGTTTGAGTTACTGGAGTTTACTCTTACCTGAACAGAGAGCAAAGTAAGTAAAAATATAGATTAGCTCATCTCTTTCCCCTTGTTAAATGATGTCTGTAGACTGCCCATCATAAGGTGATTGGCAGTATATTGGCCAATGGAGTATACTAGTAACTCACATTTTTTGCAAATGCATGGATTTCTTTTAGTCATTTCTACAATCTGATCATGGTAAATACAGATGAGATAGCTGATGCTAGAATCCTTGGGGTCTTCAGCTTATCATCAGCTGTGTCTGAAACAGAATAATTTTAATAGGCGCAGAAGCGTGGACCTTTCTTATGTAACTTGTTTCTGAATGTGTTGAACTGTAGCTTATGCTACTTTATATAGGTTTTTGTCACTCGGTCAAAATAAATGGAAGAAAAGCGCACAATTTTGAACAGCTTGATTCTCTTTATTTTCTTAAATGTTACATCACTTGATATACTGTATTTCCAAGAAGTTTGGTACAGAGAGAACAGTTTATATTTTTACAAAATGCTTTCTCATTACAGTATTTTGTTGCATTCTTTATTCATGCTGTTAAATTATCTGCAGTTACTGATTAAAAAAAAGTAAAGTATGCCTAAGAAGCAGTTCTAGTGTACTTGACACTGCATGCCTTCCCCTGCCATAAAACAATTCACTGTAACAGGAAGCTTCTGTACCCAGACTATCCTACCAAAGTATCTTGATCCTTTGCATGACCTTCAGACTGCATTTTAGTGTGTCTCTTACTTGTACACAGTTTTAAACATTATTAGGTTTGAATAGCTAGTTTTTTCTGAGATTCTTCTCATACATTGGGATATTGGGATGCACAGAGTTTACATTATGTTGCTGTATCATCATCTATTATTTACCTATTTGTTTTCTCTTTGTAAGAAACCTGCCCATGGTCCTTTCCTCCCACTGTTTGAGTCAGTTTATACACCAGGTGGCAATGTCTGCATTGCAATTCTAGCAATTCAGTATGTGTGCTTCCTAAACATTTCATCCTCATGAGGGCATTCATTGAGCTCAGAATAAACTTATCCCAGAAGATCCTGTCATGATCTGAAGAGACTTTGCACCAGACTCGTGGAAACAAATCTAGTAGCCCAAAGTATTCAACCTGTGTTGTCTTTCTGAATATTCACGTAATCTTCAGTTCCTTTATCAACCCCTTCTTAAACCATTCCTATAAAGTTTAATGTACTACCTACGCCTTTTCCAGTCATTGTAAAAAGTAGCTGTCAAGCATAGCTCATATTACTTTGAGATTAGCTGTCATAAAGGTTCAAGATACTATTTTTTTTCCACATTTTCACATTTTTAACAAACCCTTGGTCAAGCACACTTGAGGCCGAGAGGGATTCTTATTTTACTACACACAGAAGAGAGAGCAGGTGCTGGGGTGGGGGCGCAGAGTTGGTTGGTTATTTGATTTCACAGCCTACTATTTAATCTTTACATTTCATCTCCAGCCATCAAAGGTTGTAGAAACAATCCTGCTGTTCCTAGAATACATACCAGGATGAAAACCCATAGAAAAATACGATCGATTACCATGGCAACATATTTCCAGTCATCCTGAATCTGAAAAATAAATGAATAGCAAGTAGGCATGTTTATTAGATGAGTAACTTGCATTAGCAATTAGTACCATTTTATATAGGAAGCAGAGTTTTTTCCATATGTCTTTCATAAATGCACATCTTGCATGTCTCTGTTTTCATTGACACATTAATTCATCTTGAAGAAGCTTTGTTTGAATATGCTATTTGTGGCAAAGCCAAAAGCTACTTCTTCAAATACAAAAAGTCATTCACCTAGACACTGGACTTCATGAGATACAACTTCTCTTCTGTGTGCCAAAAATGAAAGTGAAAAGCTTTACATTCTTAAGTGACCAGCTCTGTCCAGAAAACTTTACTGAAACAGACTGCTCCTACTGGTCTTTAAGTAGTATGTACAACGACGAAGGTTATTTCGTATATAATTTTTTGGTATGTTTCTTACATAGTACTCAAATTTGATTGTTGTCATGCATATAAATGAATAATGCATTTGTTGATTTTGAAATTTTGCACTTTTTAGCTTACAGCTTGTTGGTTTAGGCATACTTAAACCCAAAACAACCCCAGATTTTCTATACCAAGTAATTCTAAATAAAGTTAAAATTAAGCTATTTTGGTTATGGTGAAACCAGAACTTTAAGTGCCATTCTTAGAGGATTTAAATTCAGTGATGATTGTGGTGGTGTGGCTACTGCTCTTACTATGTTTGAGGAACATGATAAGAAGAAAACTTTAACTATTTTTTTTTATTACATCAAGATGCAGTTTTATGAAAGGTGATGGACCCCATCTTGCAGCACTTGTCTCATTTAGCTACAGCACTTTATTCAGCAGCAGCAGCAGAAGAATCAGCAATCTCATCACTGTGAGAACACTGATTTTCATTCTTACACTCTTTGTTATTGACAGTAAACTGTGGGAGGGAGACTCTAAAAGCTTAGAGTCAGCAAATTCCACTATTAAGGTTATAACTTGGAGTATCCTCACTCCGGATCTCGTAGGACGACTACTCAGGTATGTTTCCTTGGCACTGGTTGCCTTAACTTGCTTCACTCAGCGTATGTGTTGTCAATAAAGACAATGTTGTGCAACAAAACTGCTCCCCAAAATTACCTACATTCAAAATTGCACGTCTGTAAAACAGCTTGGGTAATTTACTTGTATAAAATAATGGTCTGTGTTGTGTTGTCCTTTTTTTCTTTACTTTTTTTGAGGGGTGTGGGGTTTTTTTGAGATTTTTTTCTTAAAAAATACACTAATGGCACATGCTACCTGCAGTTTGTGTAATAGTAAAATATGTTCTTACCTCTTTTGCTTCATTCTGCATTTTCATATTTTCTGCAATGTATTTAACACTTTCGATAGCATCTCTCATTTCTGGTGACAGAACAGAAAATGAAAACAGAGGATCTACAGACTCAGAGCTTGAACTTCTTGTAAGGTTGCCACTGAAATTCGAGAACTTCATTCGCTGATACTGACAACAGCTGCACGCCACATCTTGACATACAAAGCCATCTTTGCAGCATTTGGTTTCTGAACTGTTGAAGCAATTTAGGTTTGAAAACTCGGAAGTGAAAAAGGGTTTTGGCTTCTGGTTATTCTCTTCGTCACTGGCAGGCCTTGTCATAAACATGATCCTGGGAAGTAAGTTCAAGAAAATGGTTCTCACCCACACAGGCATTGTGTGTGTCTTGGGTGTTCTGTAGTGCACGTTAAGTACAAACACCGTAATGACAATAGATAGAGTTACAAATATCATGGTGAAAAGGAGGTATTCCCCAATAAGGGGTATTACCAGGGAAGTAGAAGGTATGGTTTCTGTGATAACAAGGAGGAACACTGTTAAGGATAGAAGGACTGATATGCAGAGCGTCACCTTCTCACCACAGTCCGAAGGCAAATAGAAAACTAGTACAGTCAGAAAAGAAATCAGCAGACATGGAATAATCATATTGATAGTGTAAAATAAAGGTAAACGCCTGATGTAAAGAGAATATGTGATGTCTGGATATATCTCTTCACAGCAGTTGTATTTGATGTCGTGTTTGTACCCAGGAGCTTTAATAATAACCCATTCTCCGCTCTCCCAGTAATCTTTCAGGTTCATTGTAGAGCCAATTAGAACTAAGTCAATTTTGGCTTTATCATAAGACCAGGAACCAAACTTCATGGTGCAGTTCTGATAGTCAAATGGAAAGTAGGTTACGTCTATTTTACATGAGCTTTTAAAGATAGCCGGAGGTATCCAGGTCACATCACCCGTATATTTTAATAGGGCCTTTGTCCTGTCATCAACCTGGAAATCCCCAACTGCACTGTAAAGCAAATAAAAATAACAAAAATTAGCATGCAACTACTCCAGATACTTTCATACATTTAGATCATATACATTAACTCTTTAATCTGTTTGGGGAAAGTCAACAATTACTTGTTGACATGGAGCTGAATTGCATGTGCAGGACAGTCAGCATCTGTCATAAATTTGCATAGTTAAAAACTGAACGCTGTATAAATTTTTTTATGGAGGATACGAAAAATATTCTGCCTTATAATAACATGGCTCAGTGCAATAAATATTCAAAACAGCAAATAGGAGATTGCAAATGGCAGTCCCTCTCGATGATCGTTGTAGGTCCCTTCCAACTGAACCGTTTTATTCTGTTCTAGATGAAGCACCTCAGAACCCAGGGGCCGATAAGAGGATACCTGCAGTACTGGTGTTTCCACCTCGTCTGAACAGTGCAGGTAGTGGCTATGGAAAGAGGGATTAAGGTTGGGGTGCGTCTGCATAGGAAGTGTCTTTGGTGAGGTTTTTGTTAAGCATAAAAGATAGAGAAGATCCATGTGACAATTTTGGTTGTTTATATGAAAAAACTAAAAAGGTAATTTAAAATTTTAAGGGCACAGTTAGAAAAGGAGCATCATCGCTGTTGTTCCATAGACCTAAGTTTTGGTTACTCCTAAATTTGGAGTATCTAACTCCATTTCACTGGAGCTACTTCCCTACAGAGCAGAGGGATACCTTTGGTTATGGTTTGGCTTCTCACAGTCTCAGAAACTGACAACCAAAGTAAACTTTACCTGTGGCTTTTATACGTCGACATTATTATTGTAAAATGTGTCAAATTGACAGTTTAACTGCTAAAAAGCTAGAATTTGCAGGTTTTTTCAGTTAAAGGTCTGACTCGGACAAGAACTCTTCAGTCTAAGGGAATTTCTTGCCACCTTCCGTGTAGACAGTGGTAAAAATAATAGTAAAAGCGGGGGCTTGCGCAGGGGAAGAGCAAAGTTCACTTGGAACTGCTCACTCGCAGCTCCAGGTTGGGAGCTGGCTCCTGCCCAGTGATGCTCACGTAGATGGCACGGGGGAGAGTACAGCAATAGGGAGGTGTGGGGCACGGATGTCTTGAAAAGCAGGCTTTTTTCAGTTAATTCAGTGAACCTGCTCCTGATTGTTTTTTTTTTAAACTAGTAACATCACCCTCTTTCTTCCCGAGTTAAGAAGATAAATACGCAAGAGTCTTACTTGTTATATAAAACAATATCTGGCTTCCAGATCTGGCCAGATGGCACTCGGATGAATTCAGCACCTCCATAGTCCGCTGGATTCCACCGAAGCTTGTAATCGTTCCAGATCTGATCGTGGAAGAAATGACTCTATGTTAGGTTTGTGAAGAAATCAAAATTCAGTGGACTAGACTCAAACCAGATGCTATTGTATCACTTTGAGGGTTGTTTTATTTTGGGTAGTATCAATGATTAGATGTTTCCTTACAAACATTTATGTCTGGTGTTTATTCACATGGAGATTGTTGGGCTGGTTACGGCTTAGACGTGTGTGACTCCATGTCCCAAGAATGTCTACTCAGTAGCTGGAATGAGGTGAAAGAGGGAATGACAGTGTCTTGCCAGAGCATGTTAGAATTTAATCAGCTAATTTAGGTCTCAAAAAGCCAGATGTCTGTGAGATGATGAAAACAAATTGAGGGGAGGATCTGGTGCTGGGTGTGATGGTGGGTTAGAGAGCTGCAGGGTGTCATAGCATTGGTCACTAGGGCTCGTTAAACCCCAGTTTAACAAAGTTGAGTATTAAGCTGAAGCCAGGAATTAAGTTGGTTGTTAAGCTGACTGCAACAGGGAGTAATTGCATTTTTAACGCGTAAAGACCCTTTTAAGTGAAGTCAACATTTTTGGTTTGCTCTCACTTTCCGAGAGGTGACAGCGCAAAGGGGTGCTGTGCGGAGCCTCTGGTGTGAGCTGCTTCCTCTGTGCGCCAGCGGCTGCCAAGGCAGCGTCCTCGGGAGTCTTCTGAGCAGCGATACAGCGTTTAGGGGCTGTTCGCTGCGTGGGAGGGTTAGGGCTGCAGCTGACGACCCACAACCTGAGTTTAACGCCCCGAGCCAGGCCCGTGTTTAAATGCTGCAGCACCCGCGGTGGGGATGGCGGTGTCTGTGGCCCCTCGGTTCCCGGGGCGGGAGCTGCCCCAGGGCGGCGGTCGGGGCCCGGCCGCTCAGGCGTCCCGCCGCCGCTGGGGGGCAGCAGCGCGCCGGGGAGAGCGGCCCTGAGGGGGCGGCCGTCGGTGGAGCCCCGGGGCCTGTCCCGTGGCGCCTCGCTCTGCCCCAGGGAGGGCGGCCTGGCGAGCCCGGTGCTCCCGGGAGCCCGCGGACGGCTCTTCCCGCGCTGGGGAGGAGGTGAGTCGGTGTGCGTGGTCAGTGAGCTCTACTTACATGCTTCAGCCACAAGTTTGTTTCCATTATCTGGTTGACTTCATCCTGGAAAAGAGAGGGGTGTTTGGACCAGCTCGGGCCTTCCCGTCACCTCGGGCACCCCATCGGGGGGGTACTCACCACCTTCACCAGCTGGGACATGGACACCTCGAACTGGATGATTACGGGGTCCGAGACGTTCTTGACGGGGCGGACGAACTGGTTGTAGCTCTTGAAGAGGGCCGCATAGAGCCGATGCTCGGCCTCGGAGCCGCCACAGCCTGCAGGAGGGCACAGCGGGGTGAGCGGCCTCTGAGGTGGCAGCACCCCATCTGGGTACCAGAGCAGGGGTCAATGCTCCTATTGGTACTTCTCTGGCTGTGTAATTAGCTGCTTAGCATCCCTGAGATGTGTGGGGAGAGGCCAAGCCTTGCCCAAGTGGGTAGTAGTGTGTCGTGATTGGCATTGGCTTAGGCTGGGAGAAGAAAAGCAATGAAAGGTAACGCTACCAGAGAGTTTGTCTCGCATATATCTCTGTAAGTGGGTTCAAAAATTAGTTTCAGGGAGTTACTGAAGAACTGGAGGTGCAAAAGCGCTTTGCCCTCAAAGGTCTAGTCCCCTTGACCTGCCAAAGCTGCAGGTTTGTGGAGCAGAGGAAGGGAAAAGTGTAACCTGACAGACTAGGCCACTGGTAAGCTGTCAGGGCATTTTGCAGAAGGAAGATTCTCAGGAAATGAGAGCTCTGCTTTCTAGCCTGAGTCATTATTGCATGATTATAGCAATGATAACAGCCTGCTTGTTAACATATGAAAAAAAAGGGATTAAAAATTGATTAACCATTATATTAAAAGACTTTCCAGCACATTCAAAATACTGTGCTAATTATCCATTTATTATTCTAAGTAATTTGTATTTAGGATCTATTCCTGTTGTCCATTTTGCCACTGATAACTGCTGTTGGTGCCTTGTGGCCAAGAGGAAAGCTGCAAACTGAAATTCTTAAGGAACAAGGTCTCTCAACTGTTTCGGGATGAGGTGTGAGAGCCTGTATTTCACACTACGTTTTTACTCTTGGAGCTAACTAGCTAGGCAATAGCCATCCTGACAGCTGGACACTATTTAAAAGCCAATGGCCTTATATTTTTAGGGACTCTCTCTTAAACTGTCTTCTGGACAGCACATCCTCAAGCACTTCGAACCAAAACCAAAATTAGGCCTGTTTTGTTATTTATGGATGACACTATGTGAATTCTGCAAAGGCATAGAACTGAAGTCTGTTGACCATACTCTGCAGTTCCTTTGAAACACAAATATGCATCTACAGATATTTGCAAGGACATGTTTAGTTTTTGCCAGACAGTAGAGAAAGAGATGTGAGGCAGAAGGATCCGCAGGTGACTGATCTGTGTTTCACAAAGCAGGTGTTACTTTCTGATCTTTCTAAGAGCTTCCCCTCTCCCTAGGACAAGAGGGTCCCCCTCATGTGAAACTGTTTTCAGCTAAAACCTCTTTCTTATTTTTCTCTCTTCCCTTTCTCCTGTTCACTTGAGGGGCAATTTTATTTTCAGATTAGTGAAATCATTCAAGCCAACTTGCTAACTAAAAATGAACCCATTTCTTTCACACTTTTTTACTGCTAGCCTTGCCCGTATTATTTATTGATGTCTCATATCTCTCAGATCAAGATTTCCTGTAATAAATCCTCTCAGATCTTGTATGGAAATAATTTTAAAGGTAGATCTTAACGACTCTCTATTATGGTCAATCCCAAATTGGCAGCCTTTTTCATATCACCAGCACTCTAATTAAATCTAGCATGTGCCGTATCTAGAGAAGTACATTAATTTTGGGGTTTTTTATTTCAATGTTTGGTGTTTCCCATATCTGCAGAGAGAAGGTGCACTGTTTGCAGCACATACTCAAAGCTGTTTAATATTGCCACTTTCTTGCGGTCTTCTCTACAATATGTAAACCCACACCTTTACACCTAAGGTGCTTTCTCTTCTTAATGTTAAAATGGCTTTGTGTGTCCTGTTTGGCATCTTGAATCAGGACTGCTTAACTACTTTACATGGGGTAAATAAAAAAAACCCACCCCCAGCAACAAACTGTGCAACCGAAAGAGCTGTACTGGGATTCTGTATGTTTATCCATTAGTTTGGAGCGAGCTTCGGCACTTCTCAAAAATAATTTCCACCAAAGCCATCTCCTGTTCACCTTTTCAAACCACCCTCCCACCCCTTGACCAATAAAGAATAAACAAATTAAGGATCACTCACCTTGACAGAGAAAGCAAACGGCAGCAGTTAGAAGGAGAGCGTGCGTGCTCTCCATGGTGTTATGAATTACTGCCTGTCGACAGAGGCTGTTGAAGATGAGCTTAGCTGCCAGGATTGTATGAGCATGGGAAGCAGAGAGAGCTCCGCTCCTGCGATGCGTGAAATGCCTGGAAGCAGCAGACGGCAGGACCCTGAACGCAGTTCTGCGCAGTGAGCTCCCATTAGGTTTGCTGTGCTGCCCCCTTTCTAGCTACCCAGGCTGTCAGAGCACACGAAACAGCAAATACATTGCAGGCAAAACAGATGTTATTGTAGGCAAAGAGCAGTCTTCTGGCAAGGTTAAGAGGCAAGAGTCCTTAAACTGGTGCAGAAATGTGCCTGGTAATCTGACAACGCTAAAGATTTTTCCAGTCAGCTGCTATACAGGATCTGTCTCTATCAGAAGCCCATGCCAAGCTTCTAGGAGAAGTTTAATTAATAAAAATCTTATAATTGAATTGTGCTGAAATGGGTATTGACATTAGGGACGCTTGATTTAGCAGTGAACTGAGATCATGGGACATGAATTTCCAATTATGCTGTAAATATTGAGGTTTTTTTCCTGCCTGTGTCTCATCTTGCAAGCGCGTGTGCTAGGTGCTTGAGTGTATAAAAAGGATGTGCTGTTCCCAGGAGTAATTAGAGGGACGTACAACTGTTGCCAGGATCTAAGCCCAGAGTTGTATACGTAGCAGCTGGGATCCGGCAAGAGTCAGGGGTTTGAGCTGGAGACCAAACTTGACCAAAGCTCTTGAGAATAACTCTTTTTGACTCTTCCTGCTTTCATGGATGTTAGAAAGGTGACGTTTGGGAAGGGCACAGGATTCCAGATTAATTCCACAAAACCTTATTATTCAGGGGAAAGGAGATGGGGGAGAATGGGGAGTTGTGTTTGAAGTTCAATCATAAAATCATGCTTTGCAAAGCGGCTTATTCCCCAGGTGCCCATCAGCTTCCTTGTTAACTTCTGTGTCACTTCTTGATCCTCCTTGAACGACCAGGTGATGCAAGGCTCGTGCACGCAGTGGTTGTTGCACACATCGGGGCAGTCTGTGCCGAGGGAGGAGAGGGGGAGAGAAAAATGTGGGATTGCACCCTTGGTTTTGGAAGTGATGAGAGGGAAGCTCTGTGGGACAGGAGGCTGCACCCGATAGGTACTTCGCTCCCTGCCGTTAGGGAAGGATAAACTGACCCCATTTGGCACTGTGTTAAGAGGTAGCACTGGGAGAAAGAGCGTCAGACTGGGTTCAGCTCAGCTGCTCTTGGCACAGAGCTTGTTTATCCTGTTTGCCCTGTGTCTCGGAGCATCATTCACTCTATCCCCAGACACAAGCTCTTATGATAATTTCTGTAATTGTATTAACTTGGAGGAAATAGGCTTTACTCTCCATTTGATTTTATTTTTTTTTGTTGCCAGAGAGCTCGACTGCTTGGTCGAATTCTCTGGAAGAGCTTAACCATTTGTGGCTACATTTTTTTGCCGTGCATTAAGACTAGATGTTTTCCCTTTTTGCCTTGGTTTCCATGTATAAGCAGCATCGCAACTGAGATTTTTGTTTGTTTCTTTTTGGTCCCAACTAGAAATGAGCTAAAGCTTCAAAGATCAGATCATAACTCGTGTTCCCCAAAAGTCAGTGCTTAAGCCTGAATAATTTGGAAACATCTGATCTGCAGAGGCAGCAAAGAGCCATTGCATCAAGAGATACAGGTATTTCAGCTTTAATTTGCCTAGTTACTGGAATTTTCAGTGGTGTTTGTGTGCACAGATACCTTGTTTCTAACATCATATGCTGAAGCTTCTGGTGAAATCAGCTCAGGATTTTTTTATGGCTACGGAGAGTGATGTGGTAAGAACATATCACCACGACTGCATTGCAGAACTACATAGAAGAAGAATTTGTGTGGGTAGGGGGAAGCTATCTACCCAAGACGATCTGCAGTAACAAACTACGTAGCCTTTGCTTTTTAATGAATGTGCCAATTTTAGTGGTGTTTTGCTTTGTTAAGATTTGTTAAGATCAAATCTTAACTCAGGTGATGAGGGAAAAGAGTATTTCCCACCTTTGTCTGGGGTACTGATGTTCCCTCTATAAAAAGCAAGCGCTGCTGGTCTTTCCAGTTTGCTGTGGCTGCAAGGGAGCAGAAACAGTCCCAAATAAACTCACCTGGAGGCAGATGGTACATGCATGTGTGTGGTGGTGTTTGCACTTCTGTGTCTTCTGATGGAAGACCGGATTGGTCGGGTGAAAGAGTTTTGTAATGGTAGAGAATGGGGAGGGAGCCAACGGAGGCTTTTCCTCACTAGCAGGGAAGCAAAGGCTGGTTACACACTGCTACTGAAAATCAGTATGAGTGAAAAATACACTTTGAATGACCACTTTTCTTCTTGTTTTTAATGAAAAGCATTGCTGTAAAAAAACCACGAAAACTAGAAATGTTGAAGTGGGTGGTTTTGATCAACTAGGGCCTTATCATATTCATGTTAGCCTGCGAGGTGACATTTTTAATGTAATTTTTTGTCATTTTTAATAGAATAATTTAAACTTTCTCTAAAATGTTTTACTTTTGAAATTTTTCCCAAAAAAATCAAAGCAGAAAACCCCTAAAATTCTTTGACAAGTTAAACTGGGAACAGTTCTATGTATTATGTAAGTAGAGCTGCTGAGGGTTAGGCAAAAATAACATTTCCCATTTTGAAACTACTGTTTTAGGAGATCAGATTTTTCAAAATTTTAGGACTTTGGGTAAAATTTTCCGTTCTGAAATTCACTATGGATGGAATTATTTCTGGAAACTGAAAAAATACAGTGGTGGTTTTCAAGAAGATATATTGCTTCACTCGTGATTAAAAAAGTAAAAAGGTGGCCACAGTGTACGGAAAGCACCAGAGCCCACTGATTCTTGGATGAGGAGCTCTAGTTCTGCAGGGAAATCCCTGGGGCCAGGGATGTGCCTTTTGAAAGCTTTTTCTGGGTTTGTCAGGTTTGAGGCCTCTGTCTGCCTGTGCTCTGTGTTAGCTGCTAGCTGAACTGCCAGATCCTTTCTAAAACTTTTGCCTGTGCTGGGGATAATTCAGCTGAAGGCTGAGAGAGAGGGAGCCAAGCGTTATCAGTCATTACTGCTCATAAAGATAAGGCCAGCTATGAGATGGGAGTCCTGGAAGCCTCATTTCAGTTGCATTCAGGCAGTGAGCAAAAGGATAATAATAGGAAGAGACCAGGGAGAGGAGTAATGATTGATAGGAGGGTGACGGTAGGACAGAGCCAAAAATGCTGGTAGTGCTGGGTGAAAGGAGCAGAAAGAGGGGTCTCTGCTCTGCACAGGTCCAGTGTCGGCTGGGTGGACTACAAGGTCTGCAGCTGACTTGCTGCATCCTTGGTTGTTTGGCTGGGTGAGTCCCTCTCCCTTCTGCCCTGCAGGAGTGTGTAGTAGCTCACAAGAGCATTTAAGTCTGTGCTGAGGTCTGTGCTCTCTCTTTCAGATTCACTGTTCAGGGTTATTATGGGATTTATAGGGGACTTCACCTGTCTGCACGGTGCTGGCAGCTGCTCTGGCTTCCCACTGGCTTCTCTCTAAGCAGAAAAAGCTGCTTAGCAGCTGGGGCAGCGTGTGCATGTGGGCTTGTCATGTTGTGTGCCATGTCAGCTCCTGGCACATAACCTAGCAGAGATGAGCATCTCCCTGCATAGGTGAAGGTGCACCCCTTCGCTCCCGTGGGGCGGTCTGTGCCCCGTCTTTTCTCACAGCTGTTGTTTCAGTTGCCTGCAGGGAAATAGCTCTGCTCTCTGGGTTTGAGAAGCAGAAAACAATTGAGGCGGGGAAAGCAGGTTTGACCCATTTAAACTTTACACCACTCACCAGTCACCATGGGAAACGTCCAAAATGATAAATGTTTGGGGAGATGACTACGGAGTTGCTACCCACTGGGGGAGGAGGATGTGACAGCTTCTATGGTTACAGGGCACACCTGCATTAGTAGGGCTGTCCAACAGTCATCCTGCACCTTCCTGCCTTGACTTCAGCAATGGACACAGTTACAGCACATAGAGGAAGGGGAATGGAAGGGAGGATGGTGGCGTTAAAACCATTCCTTCTTCTAGTGTACGACCTAAGGGAGATGCTGCTGACAATGATGTAGCCTCACCCACCTCACTGCTCATGCTTTTTCATTGCGTCTTTCCTAGGCTGCCGCACACCAGGCCCCTGGGGGAGCCCTTCCAGTCCTCAGGGGTGGGGATGTGTGGGAGCGGTGTGTGTGGCAGCAGTGCTGGGGAGTTCAGGGCATGGACAGGGAGGGAGTGAACACAGGAGTTGGCAAAGGTCCCAGAGCTACTCTAAATGGTGTGAAAGGTGCTGGTGTAACTGTTGTGGCATGTCTAAATCTCTGCAGTTATCTGTAGCTGCCTGGACATGGTGATCTGGGTAGGGATGTAGTTTAGCTCTGATGAGGGCAAATAGAGCTGCAGGTGACTTCATCTGTGGCTTGTTGAAGAACACAGGTTTAGGTGTCAGCTAATCCTTCCCTGGGACAGGTGAGCCTAAGGTCTTCTTCACAAATAGTAGTGTTTTTTAACAGTTTGTTCCCAGTCATTAGTTATGCCTGTCAGTGGTGGTAAATTTGTCATGTATCCTGACAACACCCCAAAGAAAAGCTGAGATTGGTTTAGCTTGAAAAATACTGGGAGCCCACTTCTCTTTTTGCAAATTACAAGTTACCTGGAACAGAGTGTGGTGGGACTGTCCTGTGACGGGTGTGTAGGGCTTTGATCTGTCCTTTGCCAAAGACTTTAAGACTGTACATGCATTACATGCTTTCATAGCCAATTTGTTGAGGATTATACTTAAATCTGCATTAAAATCTCTCTAGCAAAATATGCAGTTCTGTTCTCAGGTGTCTTCCCTTTATTCTTGCTGCATTTCACAGTTGTCTTCTTGAAATGCTTTCCTGTGCTCTTAGATTCATGAGACTGTATATGAACCCCAGTTGCATGAGCTGTGAAAGTTGCCGGAACATTTCAGGACTGAATCTATATAAAGGAAAACTTTGCGTTTTATTTGTATTTCACCATTGAACAGAGTATATAAATGTTTGTTTATAATATATTAATTTGGCCTCTGTTGAGCAATCAGCTATCAGAGATGGCAAGGTGAGAAACCTATTGGTGGTTCCCTCAGAAGTATGTCTCCATTTCTCAGTTCAGTTTTAAATATCATACTCAGACAGTTAAACAGTGATTCCACCTGTAAAGCTTTTTATAAATCAGACACAAATAGTTTGATGTGGTTGAAGGAAATAAATGTCATAGCAATACCTTCTTTGTAATAGGGAAATTGCAGTATTCTAAGGAAAGAAAATGTCCTTCCTGAAGCAATGTATGTAAAATACTTTTTAAATAATAATCCTTGTGAGCCAGGACAGCGCATTGCAGAGTAAACACATTTCTCTGTAATGTAATGCCTTTCTCAGACTTCAGATAATTGAAGGAAGGGCCAAGATATCACCAGAAGTACTGAACTCATTAGTAAAAAGAACAGTTTTCTGTTTGGGTTTTTTTTCGCTATCGCAATAAGTCAAGTTCTACTTTCCATTTCCCTTCTCCAAATCTGATGTAAGACCAACTCAATTGGCATCTCTGTGGATTTAAGAGAGGGGAACTGAGAGCAGAACGAGACCCAACATCTATGTAAGTGTTGACAATTTTAAATGACAACTAAGGGTTCATGGCAGCATTGTGGTTTTGAAAAAGTGGCTGCAGAAATAATCCAACAGTCCCCAGGACACAAACAAGGACGAATATCCAGAGAAACAGCCTGTCCACTACCATGGCAACATACTTCCAATCTTCAATGACCTGGAAGAAAAAGCCAATTAAAGATATTAGCAATTTGTAATATTCTTTTGTTCTTCCTCTTGCTAATGATGAGGGTTTTTTAATGAAAATAAAAGGAAACAAACCTCAAGGTTCAGGGAACAAACTGAGTTTAGGTTTGGGAAGAGATTTTTCTCCTACAGCCAGTCTGGGTGGTGGAGAAAAAGACTGTAAATATTTTGTAGCTGTCTTTGATGCATCAGGTACTGAGTGTGGCCGCCTGGCAGAAGCTGATCCGGAAGGACCTATGGTATAATCCAATTAAGGATTTTTTTCTTTAATTTTAGTTTGCAGATGCTATTAATCTCAGTGGGCAAAAATAGATGGTGTTTACTGCCATTAAACAAGGTTAGCTTCAAAGTTCTTTTCTTATCAGCAGCCATCTTAATCAAGGGGTTTAATGCATATTAATACTGTTGCCTTTATTAAAATCCTTTTTTGTCTTGCATATGTTGTCTGTGAAAGTCATGGGACCAGCCTTAGATTCTGTTCTCCAACTGAAGTGACTATTATTGTACAGGGGGAATGTATCAGTCTTCATTTGCATCTCAGGAATGATTGTTTTTTCCTCTCTCATTGATTCTAGTTACACATGGGACATCTTCACCTCAGTGACTTTACCATGCTTGTCAGCTATCTCATGTCTTATATTAGAACACTACGTATTTTTCCTTCAGCGCACACTTTTAATTTCCACTGCTGCTAATGGGAATTGTGCACTTCTGAAATCAGACTATACTAAATGTACATGAACAGTTGTTATCAGACCGTGATAATGAAGGAAGAAAGGAGAGATTAAAATTGTTAATCTAGAAAACAGTGATATGTGATATCAGAGGACCCTGTGTGAAAAGCATTCAATTAATTTTTAATGTATAAAATACCCTTGAAAATTTTCTTAATATCAAGTGTAAGCTTTGTAGATCCTTCAGTGTGCGGTATTTTCCTTGCAAGAATTTCTGAGCTATTAGAAAACTTTTTTCTGCTCTGTGAGGTCTGCTTCTGTTCAGTCAGTTTCCATGTTTCCAAGCTCATGTCTAATGTTAATAGCTGATCTTCTTTATTTATATTGACAGTAATTTCAGTTAATAGAAAACATGAACTACTCAGCGGCATGCTCCTCAAGGGACTCCTGCAAGATCAGAACCAGACTTTATTTAATCTGGTTGGCTGAGGGAGGAAGAACACAGCAACACAGCAGGAATAGAGAACTCAGAGTCTGACTGGGATCTGGGTCAGAGAGAGGACACTGATAGGTATGAAGATGATTTTTCCTAACCATGGGTGCTTGTCTAAACAGAACTCTGAACCTTCTGAGTTTTTCCAAGCATTATTCACAGTGTATTTATATCAGCTTTAGTGTGCTACCTAGTAGCACATGAGTATACCAAGTGAATAGAGCAGCACCAGCACTGCTTAAATGCATCCCGGATAAAGTACTTGTCATAGCTAATAATGAGTCTGATTTAACTCAAATGAAAGAAGTGTCAGCTTTGCTGGCATTAGGACTTCAATCCTACCCATTGTGTTTGCCATTTATGGACAGATACCTTAGCCCAGAGAGGGTGTTTGCGAAGGCATTTTACCAATTTTACTAAATCCTCCTCCTGTGCCCGGTTAGGTAAATAAATGCTTGAGCTGCAGGTAGATTGTTTCTGGTTAACATGGCCTGGCCATGGGTTGAGTCACAGTCTTACTGAATACAGTGGGGAAAAATATTCTTTTTCTGACCTGGAACTGAATATTATTTTTTTCCACTGCCAACCACTACTTTAATGTGACAACACAGCTTTTTCAAGAGTATTTCATGACTTACTGAGGAATCAACATTCTCTTTGTAGAAATAGCCATGTTACTATCCAAGAGAGTATCAGCGTTTACCAAATTGCAATTCATTGTTATATTAATGGAAAAAAATATTTCCTTTTATAAGCTATAGCTAAAATCTCTCTCTAAAAACTTCAGAATAGCTAGGGAGTTCAGATGGCCTTTCTGGAGAGCAGTGTGTTACAGAAGAGGACAGGAGATGAAATTTGAGAAGATGGGGATGATTTCTCATTTTCACTTACACTCTGGTCGTTGTCATCGCTTTTCATGTGCTCTGCTATAAAACTGACTCCATCAATTGCTTCTTGGACTTCAGGAGAAAATTTCGTGCTTGTTCTCAATCTAAAATCTCGATGACTGCTGACATTGTCAAGAGTCTCAGTGATTTTCATATCATATTTTTTGGCAGAGGCTGTATTCAAAAAGTAGGTAGAGTTCTTGTAGAAGTCGGCTGAGTCCATACAAGGATTCTCTGCTTTTGTCTTTTTGCAGTTGCACAGCTTTTGCCGTGGAGAATTATTTTCTGGACGCTTCATGAACAGGTAAGCTGGGAGTCTTTCAAGGAAAACCAGTTTTACCCACGGGGGCATGGTGTGAGTACTGGGAGATCTGTGGTGGACATTGAGTACACAGACACTGGTGACTATTGAGAATGTCACTAGTACCATTGTAAACATGAGATACTTCCCAATCAGTGGAACATCTAGAGATGTTGGAGGGACAATTTTGGAGATCAGCAGCAAGAACACAGTCAAGGCAAGCAACACAGATATGCATAAAGTCATTTTTTCACCACAGTCTGAAGGCAAGTAGAACACCAAGATGGCTAAGGATGTAATAAGCACACAGGGAATAATAAGATTGATGGTATAAAAAAGAGGTTTCCTTTTAATAATGAAGTCATATGTCACATCAACATACTTGGGGTCCAAAGGATTTACAGTCCTTCTTCCTGGGAGTGCTACAATGTCCCACTCTCCGCTTGGCGTAAAGTCGTCCATGCTTGCCATGGAAGTTTTAAGCACCATATCAATTTCCGTATGATCATAAGTCCAAGACCGGAACTTTAATGTGCAGTTTTGTTGATCAAAGGGGAAATGCTTAACTTCAATCTTGCAGGCACTCTTGTAAATGGCTGGTGGCAACCAGCGAATGCTGCCATTATTCTGTACAATTGCATTTGTGTATAGCGAAACTTCGTATGTGCCATCCGCACTAATGAAACAACAGGAAAGAAAAAGAAGATAATAAAACATTAAGAGGAAAAACATAGTTCAAAACAGAAGAGTTCTGACATTTTTGGTCTTGTGGACCTCGGTTATTTCTAGAGTCGAAGTTTAGTAACATTTTGATTTAGAAATCTATGCTGTAGGGACCTATAACTTGGTAAGGACATTAATGTATGCATTTCTTCCAATCAGAGAGTTGATATTTGGCCCAATACTTAGAAAAAATATTTTGTAGAATTATTATTAAACAACAAATATACATCTCTGTTTTGTCCAAAGAGCTCCAAGTATTTTGTAAATGTTTGTCAAAGTAATTACGGCTTACTACATCTCTGAAGGCTGAGTAAAAATGAGATCATCCAGCATGAAAATGGAGGTGCCTTTGATCTGGAGCACAGCCACTGCTAAGAGCACACAGCAACACTCCTAAATGACTTGGGTGAGGAAGTAAGATGAGCAGTGTTAGTTAGAAATGCAGGGAGAGGATAGGCAGAGGAAATGTAATTATATGGTTTATAATTTGTTGTGTCACTCCAGTTAATGTTTGCTTATTACAGAACAGAATAGAAAAGCACAGGGTTCTTAGTGCCCACAAATAATCTTGTCTTTGTGTCTCCTCCAACTGACGAACTTCCACCAGTTCCAGGAGAGCATCTGTTATGACAGGCCCTTTAATTCAGGGAAGAGGTCATTATCAGTATCTTCTCCTGTCCAGGGTTTCTGGGCGAACAACTTAGGGCTGTTTAATCTATGAAGTATCCTGAGGTAGAAATGTGGTCAGTTGCTCGTAAGTATTATTGAAATGTGGTGTTTCTGAGCATATTCACTGCATCTTCTCAAGTGTGCTATCAGACACCTTTCAAACTCAGCCAGGCTGCCAAAGGAAAGTGTAACAACTATTAGTCATTGTCTTTCTTGACAGATGAGGAAACTGGAAGGTTTGTTTCTTTCTCAATCTATTTCTTTTATTATGAACTGGGTTAGCCACTTTGTTAGGCTGCGAAGAAGAGTCTGGATTGGATATATTCCACATGCCCTCCTTTTGATTAATAAATATCTATGTAAAGAGATGCACATAACCTAAGGACAGTATATTATCTGCAAAAATATAAGACCAAACTCACTGCAAGTGTAAATGAATGAAGTTCAACTGACTATAATTAAGTAGCACCCTTTTATTTGAGTGGAAATGCACTCCTTAACAGTTAATAAGTCTAATGAATCACTTGTTTGTTGACATGTTGGAAAATAAAGCTATTTCAGTGCTAAGGTTGATTTTTTGTCTAAGCAGTGAAGTGCTACAAATATCCAAGGCTTGGCAGATGCGTAGCTGTCTCCAGATCAGGTACATTTGGCTCTGGAAAGGCCTCATGTTGCAAACCCTGGTGCCTGGCATTGAGCGGAGACCCTTGTAGCCAATTCACGTAGGCAGTGAAAAGGCCAGGTGCAGAGCTGAGTGGCTATAGCATACAAGGGTCATTAGTTCATTGCCAATAAAATTGCTATTTTTTAGTAAAGAAATTGTATCTTATTTCTAACATGTCTGTAGCTCCCTGAGTTAGATTTACCATTATGCCATAGGATGTTCTGGGTAGAATCCTGGACTGAGAGTACGTAGGTTCTTCTGGGGGCTGCCCCTGGCTCATCTACGGGACAGAGGCTGGGGCTGCTGGTGCTGTCTCAGTGCCCTCTGCAGTCCTGGCATGGTCTGTGTATGGACAGAGCTGTGGGGCATGGGATGCTCTTTGTCTTTTCCTTAGCACCTTCCTGAACTGACTGATGCCTCTTCAGCAGTAGAAAGTTATGGGGGATTGTCCTTCCTCTAAAATTTTAATTTGAAGCTTTGTACTAATGTAGGAATCCAATATGGGGAGGATAAAAGCTTGTTTCTGTACATTTAAGAAGCCTCTTAAAACTTTCTTTCCATTCTTACAATCCAATTAATGGTATTATTTGGGGAGTAAGGAAGAAAGAAGCAGAGGGCGGGGGCACAGTTTACCAGAACAAGATTTGACCAGACAGAGTACATCCTAATCCACTGGCTGAATTATTTTGTGACTAATACAATAGTTTTAAGTATTTCTTAAATCTGATTTCCAGTAGTAGGATTCCAGGGACTTAACTCAGTTATATATAAACTTCCTGGGTTTCCCATCTGTATATGTTCATAAACTGTCGTGTGTTCATGAATTCATTGATTTTCAAAGTATCATGAAAGTATATTATAAGTTTTGATTATTTTATTTCCCAAAGACTTGGTATAATTCACGTCAAGGCTTTGCTACAGGCTTAAAAACAAAACAAAACAAAGAACAAACAGGCAAAATTGGCCAATAGTTCTTTGTTTGAGAGAACTGTGGTATGGACTAGCACCAAGCTTCTATTTTTCTCAGTACTTTAAAGCAACTGTGTCAAACTTTGACAAATTTATTATGTATTCTTAGAATAGATTTTTTTTTAAATACTTTTTGAAAATAGAACATAACTTGTTTTTGTAAAAGAATATTAACTCACGGAGTTCTGGTACATACAAGAGATTTATGTCCTGGAGTCTGTGGTGGAAGTAGATTGGGGGGGGGAGAAGAAGCAGGAGACAAAAATAACTCAGAACCTAAGAAGTCTTACAGAATTCCAGATGTCTTGTCTTCTTGCAAACATGAGCAGTGTATGGCTGCACTGGTACTTAAAATTCATGCTTTCTATATAGTCCAGTTTGATATAGGTTTGTGTCTCAATTGTGAGCCTTGTCACGGATCCTCTGGTGGTGTAAGAGTTCATACTGCACACACGTTCCAGGTCTGCTGGAATTTCTTTAACCAGAGCCCTGAATTTACTAAAATTATCTTTGAGGCCAGTTCCCCAGTCAGATACATTTGATACTGGCTGAAGTTTACAAAATTAGGTTTTAGAATTTTATCAGACCTACTTTATTGGTTCTGATGCTTGTTTCTCGATGCATAGCTAAAATGTTGTTCACTGTCTGCATAAACTACAGAAGTTTTACTTACTTATTGTAAAGCACAATGTCTGGCAACCAGATGTGTTTTGCAGGTATTCTCAGCCTATTTATTCCTTCATAGTCAGAGGGCTTCCAAGCCAAACGATAATCAATCCACTCCTAAGAGAAGAATTGCACAGTAGTGAGGGGAGTATCCAGACCAGGACAAAACAATCACCGTGGTGGAGTGAAAGCAATCACATTTGTGGTTTGCAAGACCATGCCTCTGTGGGTTTAGCTACCTGATTCAGCCAGACGTTTGTAGTCATGATCTGCTCCCGTTCATTCTGCAGGGAAAAAGAGAGAGAAGTCTTCTAAAATGTTTCACTTTACTGAAGTAATAAGATTTATTCAGTGAACTTTTGGGGATATTTCCAACTGAACAGCATGATTTTGTCAAGTGTATTTGAAGACAGGCATTTCTCTGCTGGTAAGATGGGCAGTCTTGTGCACATACTGATGATAATTAGTGACCCCACAAGTGCAGAGCTCCAAGTGGCTTTTAACAAGGATGGTTTTGATGGCAGGGAGTGTGGCTATTTGGGAACAATTACCACCACCCTGCCAAGCTGACTTCCTCCCCACCTGCCTCCCAGCCTGTGGGTTTGATTTGAAAGAGAAGGCTCATTTGACCACCAGGAAGGCCTAGATTAAATTCTGTGAGGTTTATGTAATGAGGCCTAGATTAAATTCTATGAGGTTTATGAGGTTTTACATGTTTGCCATGTAAGCTCTCAGCTGGAAGGCTCTGCTTCATGGAACTGCTGTCTCTATGGACAGCAGTCCAGAAGAACAGTCTCTCTGCAGCAGATCTGTGTGGCTGGTGCTCTACTGGAGGGACAAGGTAGGACATCAAAGAGTCAGGAGGAAATCTGAAGGAAAACAAGTTAATTCTCTGATCCTGAAGATGCTTGAGATTGTTAGAGCCTGTAAAATGCCTAATTTTGCTTTCTGCTTGCAGATTGAGGATATAGGAGGACAGGGACTGAGCTGTGGCATTCTTGGTCCTTGCCTATTCATTCAGGTTGTTCAGGTTGTTGATTACTAGGGCCTGTGTGGGCAAGATAGCTTGCTTTTGACGCCCAGAATCTGCAGTCTGGGAGGGCACTGGTGGCAGTGCACTATGTGAGGAGGCATGTCTGTGTCCAGGTGGAATTCTCCAGGAGAGAGGAAGCTCTTCTCCGAGTCATCTGTTGTACATGACAGTATCTCCTGTATAAATCAGCCTGCACAAGAATATATGAAAGCTGTTTGTACAGTTCCCCTTATGTTCCATTAGTGTCTCTCTCTTTTCCTTTTGAATTTCAGAATATAAATTATATAGGTCTCTTAAAGTTTGCAGCAGCCCAGTCACTGGCCGATACACAAAGTCTGGCAGGGAGTCAGTCATCTGTATCCTCTTTTTCATCCAGGTAGAGAGCAGCAGAGTTGAAAGCCCTGATTCAGGAAATTATTCCCACTATGTGCTAGATCTTGTTCCCACTGCAGTTAGTGCTAAACCTCTCTTGGCATCGAGGTGCGTATTTGTACTTTGGAAGAACTGTTAAACAAATTCTAACCTTGTGAATGAAAATGTCTTTCAGACCCATTGAAGTATTTTTTATTGAATATGAGGAATTGCCTGCATGAGAATTGTTTTAACCATGTTAAGCTATACCAGTTGAAACTAATGTGTCTTTTTATTTACAACTTTTCAGTATTCTTTGCTGATGTGCCTGATATGCCACGTGATTTTGAGCTGGCTTCATAGCTTGTTTTCAGGACATTCAACCACGTTTGTTTGATACAAGTGGCAAAAGGTGGTTTAGCATTGTGTACACAGTCCAGGATAGATCCTGACCTGGTGTAACTGACTGTAGCTGCACCAAAATCAGTGGAATGATTTTGATTTTTTGATGAATGGAATTTTATTGGATGAAGATCTGACTAATGACCTTTATCCTTAGGCATAGATCGATCTCCCTGTTGTAGCTGCATTCTGAAGTATAAAAACAGTAAATTGCACGTATGGGCCCTGCCTACTAAGCATTATTATGTAAACTAGAAAATAACAGGGACATAGTAATACCAATAGGACTTTTACTTAGAGTGTGCTGCAGGTAGTAATGAACTAAAAGGCATAGCCTAATTTGAACTTACCACGCTGATGAGCTGTGCCAGGGAAACCAGCAGTTCTATAGATACCAACTGGGACGAGTTGACAGCTGGTCGAATTAACTTATTGTACCTGTCAGGGCTCAGTAGGTGGTTCATTAGCTTTTCTTCAGCATCTGCTGCAGTGCTTCCTGTAAAACATCACATAACAGGATTTTAGAAGGGAGACCAAGTGACGTGATGTAGGGATCACAGAATTTCTGTGCATCAGATCGTCTTCATGAAATAATGAGGGCTTTTGATTTTCTTAAGACTGTAGTCTTGTGTGAACAGAAGTAGCTTGCACCATGATCTGTTCTGCTGAAGTTTTCTGTCTTTCACACAGCATAGATCAAAGCAGATAAATCAGAACCCTTTCATTTTTTTCACAGTTAAATGTTCAAATTGATCAATACTTTTGGGAGTAGATTTGGAAATAGAAACTGGGAGCAAACCACCCTCTTAATAACTTAACTCTTAATAACTTAATAACAGAGGAAGAATGTTTCAATGATCCAAACGCAGGGAGTCCCTCTGTGACTTCTCTCTTTAGTGTCGTAGGAGGCAGATGTACAGGCACACGTGCAAATTGAGACTGTGGGGAAAACAAGATGAGCTGCAGGAGTCATAAGGGTTTTTAATGATTGGGACCTCTTTGGTAGCTAGTGATGTTTCTGTTTCAGACTGATTTTATTTGAAAACCTGAGGCAGTATGTAAGCCTTATTTTACATGGAAACCAAACCTGATTTATGGACTAGCACAAATGCTGTAAATCTTCAATGGCCAAAGCTGAAGTTTAGTGACTGCAAAACATAGTGTCTGCACGATACTATGGAACAAGCCTAAACATCCTCCATGGAGCAGAACAGCTTATGGCACAGCCCCAGAGGTAACTGCATCTGTTCCCATGTTCTTGCACATGCTTTTTAAAGCCATTCTAGTGGGCTTTTCAAACCACTGTTGACCACATAATAATACTGGTCGCTAAGGCCCTGGTAACATCCTGCGAACAGAATGGACCCAGAGAGGTTCTGCTGTATGTCGGATGGACACAGGCATTAACGAAAACAAATTCTAATCCAACTGATAGAATGATTCTTCCATAGGAGAGGGCACTTAACCCTAGATATTGCAGAAACAAGGACAGCGCCCCTACAGCGTACTTGCTTCATTATTCCCTAGAGCAGTCCCACACTGTAAAAACCGCTGGCCATGCAAGTATTTTAAATTTCTGGTACGTTAATTTGTCCTGGTTTTTTTATGTTGTAACATATCCATGAGATCCTGAGAAAGGCAAACATCAAAAGGCCAGGATCGTATAAGCAGCCAAAGTTTGTGTGCATTTCTAGAATGTACCTAGTTTCTGTGTGAACTGGGCTGTAAGTTGCTAGGAGGAACAAGTCTGTCTCGAAACTTGGTACTTCTGAATTCCACTCAGATTAAAAAAATTCTACGAGAACTTCTTGTTTCTCATCCAGTAAGAAAGTGGAGAGATGTAAAAGGAAACATAATCGAACAGATTTTTCACATCTAAGAACAGCTTTTAGTCAAGCTCTAGGGAAAGGTTGAGACGAATGCCAGGCTTGTTTTAATTCTTTTAAGACAAGATGTGGCATTGGTAGCACAAATTTTGTCGCATATACGTAACCATAATATTGTTCTTCAGAGTAGGCTTCTTGGATACTTCCCATGCCATTTGAGACAACACATTTGGATGAATATATCTGTGTTTGTTGGGTCAGTTTGTTTTTTGATTCACACTTGCTTCGTACCTCCCTGCAAGTTATTATAAAAGCACTAGTACCATGTGATATTTTAATATTACATTTATTCTCAATGTAAACCTGCCTAATCAGAGGCTTATCAAGCTAGATCTATGCTGATCCTTGCTAAGCTCCAGATTCTGATTTTTTCTTGTGTATTGCAATCAAGATAGCTAAATTTGATACTGTGAAGAAAATGGGGCAGCGCTCTAGGAATGAATCGTTCTGTGTTTATAAGGATAGGTGAGAAGCTTTGCGGTAGCTAGAGAGAACCTCAGTTAAAGTTATTTTAGTGTGTTGTTTTGGTTTTGTTGTTTTTTTAGCAAACATTCCTGCTGTTGCATATGTAAGTGACATAAGCAGATGGCTATAATTCAAATATAAATAAACTGTCATGTGGTTTGTTTCATACAGTGGTCACTGAATGCTGCTAGCAAAGGTGGTGAATTCTTGTTTGATTTTTTAAGTGTTTTTAAAAATGTTTAAACATGTTTTCACTGTGTTGCCATCTTTTTCTGTAAATATTCAAGCATATGGAGTATTTGCTAAGCAGTGAGTAAGAAGTAGAAACTGCAGAATGTTTGCAGAAGGCTAATTCTGAATTTGTATTAATCCTGTTCTCTGAAACCTGGTTTTGGCAGTCATAGTCGTCTGGTCTGCAAATCAGAACATGCTGTGGGGTCTGCATGTCTGATGAGAACAGCTCAGATTTCGGAGTACTGACTCCATCAATAAACTTAATACAGATGAATGCCAGGCCATGACTTAATTATAAAAAAATATTTTTAAAATAATGAATCCTTTTAAGAAATTATTATCTTTTCTTAGGGAAGGGGTTTCTGTAATTAATAATTCTTTATAAGATTGCCATGGGCTACTCTCATCTCACTCAGCTGCCTGTATCAAATACCAGTAGATGTCAGCAGTGCACTGCCCTAACCGTTGCTAAAGCCAATCTCTCTGTAAGTAACGTGTAAAAACGAGTGGTTCTTGTGTAATTTTTATAATCTATTTTCCATTACCAAGCTACATATTAACCAGATGGCACCTAATGAGAACAAAATTACCAGGCATTCAAGTTCATCTTTATATGCATTTCATGATGTCAGTAGCCTCGCATTTGAAACTCCTCTTTTTCCTCTCAGAATTGGAAGAAATGGAAGTGCAGTTTCCCTCACAAGCTGTTTTTTTCCAAATAGTAGTAATCACCAGAAATGTTGCAGAGGGTAGGCTGATGCTTTTAGACAAATGGTTTTAACAGGAATGATGAAGCAGTCCTAATTTGGGGGTGGAGTATTTTTGTGTACTAAAAGCAGTAATAGAGAAAACACACTGGGGTGAATCCTGAGCTTGGGAAATTGTTTCGGCTTCACTGAACACGCTACGCATCTGCTCCGTGACGAGAACAAATTGCCACATAACTTGCAGTACACATTCTGCAGTAACTTTGTTTTCTCCATGGGAGTATGACCATTAAAAAAAATTGCATCAGGATGCTTCCAATTTCACAGCAGGAGAAATAAAACCACAGACTTCATTCACTCCCCTGTGCAAACTTTCCCTTTTACATGTCTAATTTAAATACATGAAATGAAATAACTAGTCACCCTGTGTTATATTGTTTATTTTCAGTGTAATGACAAATATATTGGACTGATTTCCACAGAACAGAATAAGGAGCAATGCTGACAAGTACAGGCAAGTGCACTGTTACCACTGTCTAGTTTGCAAAATTTAACATAAGGCATATTCCTTCCATCTCTTTGACTTCAGTTATTTTAATAAATGTTGATATAGCATTTGCTTAGAAATAATATATTGTAGCATATATTGTCATTTTTGTTCTTTCCTCCCTTGTAAATAACTTTTGTGGACAATGGTGACATACCAAATTCCCATCTGTAATTAGTGAAGAGCAAGTGAGAAGCAGTAATAACACAATCCCATTATCTTCTCTGAAATGACTTTGTGATGTTGTTACTTCTCAGCGTACTTTTGAGCAAAAATATTTATATAAACTCTTATAATAATGCATGCTAATTTGGAATGCTTATTGTTCCAATGGAAGTAGTGCTGAACTGACTGTATTTTAAATACTATTTTAATTTCTCCACTACAATTAATGCAAATAAAAGGGAAATACTAATAGGTTTAAAAGGGGGTAATCTAAGAGCTAAAGTAGGCCCTCACTCTTCATTTGTTACAAAGCAGGTGTTTTCTAAAGTTGCCTTTCAGTGATTGAAGAAACAAAACAAGTGTGGGATGAATAGGTAATGATGGGAAAGACGTGGTTTTTGTCTTGGTTCAATTTCAGCCAGTTTCACTCTGAACACTTCAGTAGAGTCTCTCCGTGGGAAGAAGCTCCCATGGTAAATGCACTATTACATGCTGCTGTCGGGCTGCGTGGGTTGGCTAAAACGTATGCAAGAAATCCTGATGGACTAAAGAAAATGTTCTTAATGTATGTTTGCCTTTTTTTAGCATATATGTACATATTTCAACTTAATGTAAACTGTTTGCATACTAATCAAACAATTAGGAAGCATGAACTTTGCAAAATATGTGAACTTGAGCCCATAATTGTAGAGGGATGATATCTGTTTAATTTATGGTTCATATTATGGTTCATTTTTTATTTTTTCACTCTCAGCACAGTACCTGCTTTCCCCATCACAGGTTATCCCGGGAGCATCTAAAGGGGTATTATTTAGTGATTGTCATTGTCATCTCCTACTGTTCTATCATTTTATGTCCAATTTACTGTCTGCCCATATCCACTGTAGTGGATTTGCTGATACCAAACAAGCCAGAAACAACACTAAAATAGTTGATTTCATGCATCGTCCTAAAGCCTGCAACCTACTGAGGTGCCAGTTACAAATTGTCTGAAAGCTTATATCACAGTCCTACCTCCTAGCCCCGAAAACTGTCGCTCTTCTGCAAACTGTATCTGAAAGAAAAGATCACTTACCGTTAAAATAAAAGGAGCCCACTACAAGGAGAAAGAGGGTGTACGTATTCCTCATGGCAATAAGTAGAAGAGGTGGATTACTGTTCTTCAATTAAGACAGCTGGCAATAGGCTCTGTTGTCAGGGATGCACAAGGAAGAGATGTAAAAGCAAACCTGAATCTTGGAGGTATTAAATGCCTGGAAAGAGACAGACAGTAAGACCTGGCAGAAGCATTCTGCAAAGTGGAGTTTTCGTGAGCATAGTGGTCCCTCCCCCTTTGCAGCTGTTTAAAGAGCTTTGTGAAGAGGAAAAGCACATAAGAAGAGGGAACATAATGTGATAATGTTGAATAAAGGGAAATGAAAGAGCAAGCTAAGGAACATGACCTGCAAAACACGACTGCTTAATTCTTCCTACTAGATTACATTTAGAAGGCTTTCTGGTTAATAAATGCAATGAGTGGGAAGAGCTGGGTATAACTTTGTGCCGTAAGACTTGTTAGTGAAAGCCACGTCAATAAATTATAGCCCTAGCAGAGGGTCATTTTCTGTGTCAAGAGAAAAAGTTGATTGCTTACTGCTAATTCTTTTCCACTCCACAGCCCACACATGTCATCTCTCTAAACTAGAACACCAAAAGGCTTTTTGGGAGCAGCAGAAGAGGAACAGAGAGTTTGTTGTCATTAGCGTTTGACAGGATTTTTAAAAGAAAGTTAAAGCAGCCTATTGAGAAATAGCAATAGCTATAAAGACACTCCAGAGGAGCATTAGAGAAATTCTATGGAAGTCATCTTTTACAGCTGAAGGGTTCAAGCAGAGTATAGAGCATCATGTGTTTTGGGACTTGCCATGGGAAGATTTGTGTAGAAGGAAGGGGAAATAAGATTTTATGTGCCCTTTGTAAACACTCCTTTTGCACATCCTCCTTTGCAAGTAGGATAGGCTGAAGTCCCTGGAGAGAAAAACAAAAAAGATGCTAATCTTCTAAGTACTGGTTTATCTCCATATTGAGGTTCTTCTCTGCTTCAGCTGGCCACAGGATGCAGTTCTGATCTTGTCTTACCTCCCAACAGTCTAACACCATTGGCTGGGACGGAGCATTCCTGATTTACCAGCGTAACATACCAGACTTCTGCATCTAGCACAGCTGCTACCTGACTGGGGTTATTTGGAGAAGGTCACCTGCTGCTGTTTTTAGGCAAGTTGTCAGTGTAGTGTTGAACAACTCATTGCCTTCTCCCTAAATGTTTTAGCCACCACCTTTTTTACTAAATAGGCCAGTAAGTTATAACTTCATTGTCTTTAAAGGAGCTGCTATCAGCCCAATATGTAAAGAGACTCTGCTCAAATTTTTGGTAATTGCACTATCTACAATCTGTATAACTCCTCTAAACAGTCTATTTATTATTTTTGACTAATTTCTTTACAGTAGGAGGATGGATTCATGAGACGAATGGAGGAGCGCTCACTGCATGGACTTCTACTTGGATAAAACAAACTTTTACAGGTCAGCTTTGATGAAGTGACTTGTGCTGTTGCCTTCCTTTAGTCTGAAAACTCAAGGTGTGTCAACTATGTCATATCCTCCACTGAGAATTCCCAGTAGTTTTTTAAAAAGCTCACAGCCTTCTACCATGAGGTAGATGGCTTTTACATTCTCATCTTTCTTCACCTGCAATTTCAAATAATTTCCTTTAATATAACACCCTCTGGTATAATATCTCAGGGGTTTTTACGGGTTTTAACTTTAAAAAATATAAAACTTTGGTCCCTTATAACTACTAAACTTTTATACATATACATGTGATCACTTGGTTTAGAGGTGGATTTACTGGATGTTAATGCTATGCAAACATCTCAGATAACAGGAAGTTCTGTGGGCTGTGTAGGAATTGATGGCTGATTATTTTTGTATATGCAAAATTTTTTCACAGCATGCTTACCTTATTGCTAGCCATACCAACATAAGTGTGCTGGTTTTGTTGCTTATCTTAATTATTAGGTCCAGCCTGGTATCAGAGGTCCTTTATGCTAGCTCCTGCCTGTTACTTCAAGTCTGTTTTCGTGTGTGTGTGCTTTCATCACTTCCTTTTCCCTCTTCTTCGCCGTCTGTTAGCTGGAATTAATTTAAACTGGAGTTGTTTAGCCTGGAGAAGAGAAAGCTCAGGGGAGACCTAAGTATGGTCTTTCAATTCTTAAATGAGCCTTATAAGAAGGATGAGAACAGGCTTTTAATAGGGCCCGTGGCGATACAACAAGGACTAACGGTTTAAAACTAAAAGAGGGTAGATCCAGACTAGGTATAAGGAAGACATGTTTTACAGTAAGGGTGGTGAGATGCTGGCACATGTTGACCAGGGAGGTGGTAGATGTCCCATCCCTGGAAACATTCAAGGTCAAGTTAGATGGGATTCTGAGCAGCCTGGTCTAGTTGGAGATGTCTCTGCTCATTACAGGTGGGTTGGACTAGATGGCTTGGATGAAAAAAGCCAGCGCAATCCTAGGGAGTACATGAGAATGGACTAACTGCATGAAAATATAACACTATTTCTCTGCTCTCGTCCAGCATTTAATTAATAGCATGTAGAAATGGAACCTTCCCACAGAAAATTACCCTCTTGTAATAGTCACAAACCCTAGGAGGTACGTCCCAAGCAAAGTTTTTATGTCGAGCCCTCCACTTCTTGCTTCTCTGTACAGTGTGCTTGGCTTGTACCTCGTCAGAGGCTTGTATGGTCAGAGACTTTGCTACACTTTTGAGCCTGCTGGGCAATGTTGTCTTTCATAACGTATGGAGAATAGCTCTCAAGGACCTGTGCCTTCAGTTACTAAGGATATGTTTGGGCAAAGTACTAGTCTGCTGGGGAAAAATGACATCTGTTTCTCTGTTTTTACTTTTTGATATCTGACCTATTTCTCCTCAAAGGCAAATCTTCCATCTGCCAAGTGCTTTTGCAGTGGTTATAGGAGTAACAGATGTATGGACCCTGAAGTCACTGTGCTTGTACCACCTATTCTGCTTGATGCTTGACAGTTGAGCAGCAGCTCAAAGTACAACAAAACAGCTTGGGATTGCTCCACCAAAGCAGTGGTCCATCACAGAGCCAAAAGGTCACAGGTCATTCACTGATTGCACTGGTTTTGCTGTTGAAGCTGAGGTGGACAGGGATAAGTGTGACAGGTGGTTTTCTTCTCTCTGGCCATATTCCTTCCTTTGCCATTCATTTGTGTCCGTTCATTCTGACAGATCACTGAAGTCCTTGATCACTTGTTCCATGCAATCTTTTTCCCCACAGTGATGCTGCAGGATTCCATTTGTTCATTAAGTTGAGATTCTGAAATGGAAAGTCTTTTTAGTAGACATTAGCATATGTGATACTCTGGATTTGCATGTTAATGCACAGTGCAAGCATGGGAATAGCATGGCAGGGAGCCATCCACTGAACTGGCTGGGGGTTTGTTCCTGGTACTATAATGCTTTGTGTGCCTTAGGGTATTAGAGCTCCTCCTTCATGAGGCATTCGAGATGTCCAAGTGCCCAGGAAAACTGGCAGTCCCCTTTTGTGGATTTATCACGGTGATTTCAAGCTGCCACTTGCATTAGGAAAGAACCAGTCAGAAGTGCTGGAGCTTCCAAAGTGGAAGCAGGCTGTGGTGCAGCTGGCCTTCTTGATGGTAGCAGTATAGGGAGATTGCTGCCAAAGTAAATGCTTCCAGGTGGAAATCCACAGTTAGTTTTCAGTAGTTGTGATGCTGAAATGAAGTTCAGGGCTGAGCTTGTGGCTGAACTGAACCAATAAGGAACTTTGATCAGCTTGTTAGAGATTGGCCTTACAGAACATGTAGGACTGACTTACTGTTGCACCAGCAGAACAGCTGTCACTTTCTGGTTGAAAATTGCTACAGAAAATGACAACTAATGGCAATTTTTGTTTTCTAGTGAACTTTAATGGTATCTGCTGAAGTCCTGCCGTGCTCATCTCATCAGCAGCAAGGCATACTTTGCTCTCTGATCAGTTGAAAAATGGAACTTCTTACAAGTAACTTCTGCAAATACCCGACGCAGCCCCCTGCAGGTAAAATCACCACTGTCCAAATGAGCTCATCAGAACAGCTGTGCTGGAGCTAACATTCTGCATTCCTGGAATTTTTTTTCATTACAAATGCGCTTACAGTCCCATTAGAGATGTGTCATACCAAAATCACACCAGATCGGTACCTCAGCCATCCTGGTGCTAATGTTTTTGGGTTAAGTTGTGCTGCTGCAGCTTCATTTAACAGTGCTGTAGGGTGTCCCGATTTAAAGTCTGCAAGGCAAAGCAAAACTGTGGCACTGTATTTCCAATAACTGTCAGCTGGGTGAGCCCAGATAGGTCCTCACACAAAGCAACTGTTGGTAGAAATCAGTGGGAAGGGCAAGGATATATGGAAAATTTGGTCTGTTGTAATCTAAAGCTTTGGAATTTAGTAAGCTTTTTTGACCTAGTAGATACTTTTTACTGGAGAACTAGTTTTCATCCAGAGGCTTACTCTACAGTGATGGACCATGTCTATCTCTGAAATCATGTCATGAAGTCCATTTCCTATGGCACCTCTGTATTTACATTTGCCTCGCCAAATGGGTTCCAACCAATATGTACAGGTATTTGTAATAAGCTGTCTTCAAACAAGAAGGTATAATACCATTACGCTTTTGCAAATGACAGTGGGAAACAGAGCTGTGGATGCTACCAAATCATCAGGTAAATAACACTCCTTCAAGGTTTCAAACGATGATACTTTTTGTTTGTGTCATCACACTAGAATCTGCCCCAAGCCCACAAAACGTTCTAGAGAATTGCCACTAATAGGACTGTGACAATGGTAATAACACAAACGATGCACACAAATGACTCAGTAGCAATGGATGCAATTCCAGTTTTCGTTGTTAAAATATGAATGCTTATGGATCAATGAAAAGCCGCATTTCTGCTCTGGAGTATGTCTGATGGCAGCGAAAGTCACTCCTGGAAACACAATGCTTTCCTTTTCTGGTTAATTTTTGAAAGTTGTCACCATGTGCTTTGTGAGCAAGCAGGTGGGTTATGTTTGTAGAGTATTAAAGACAGTAATACTAAAGCCTCTAACACTCACTGATTATCATCAACATATTTAACCTCCAAAGTGCGCAAGTGTTTACAAGTCCAGAGAGTTCGCCAAAGCGCTACAGAAGCAGCAGCTGAGGATGGGTAAGCTATTTTGGAGTTGATGCTTTTATTTTTATCAGTCTCTCACTTCCTCTTTCATGCTTTGAGATTCGTTGCAGGGTTGACTGCCCAATATATGACTGGCAAACAGTCATATATTATTTGAAAACATTGTAAATGAAGCCGTAGCCATTCTTGCGATGCCTGCATTTTGTATGAAATGAATAGAGGGGCTAAATACGTGCATGTTTAAGAACACATCTTTGCCAATACCAGTGTGTTCCTATATGCAGTGTAAGCATTTTTGTATGCTCTTACTTTTTAAAGTAAAAACCTCTAAATGTAAATTCCAGGAGTAGGAAGCTCTATTTTTCATGTTTATATATCTTGCTACATTATTCTAAGAAACTGCTTCCTTGCCTGCCACATCACTGTAATCACTTCCCAGTTTCCAGTTTCAGTGTAATGGCAGAGTGTGTTACATCCCTTGGTAAAGGTCCAGTCATAAGTTTTTAGTATTTACAATATGTTTTCTAGATTCCGTAGAATTGTCCTTTTAAATCCTAATCCCTTTATTCTGCTTTATCAAACTGAACCTAAGGGCCAGTTAGTAAGGATTTATTTCCGGCTTTTTCAGTATTTTTACCTTTCTACTGAAACATCTAGAAAGTCCTATAGTGAAATCCTACAGCAAACTGCTTACTACTGGTGCCAAAAATTATAAAGTGCGTAACATTCCTGTGAAATAAAATATAACTATCTCAAGAGTAAAGACAGTAAAAAGTAAGCAGCCTGTGCTAAGACAAATGCACATTCAACTATGCAGATTGAAATTTTAATACCGTTTACTACTGTGTTTTCTGCAGTAATTGGTAAGCTGTTGAGGAAAGCTCTACCGTCTACTAAAAGCAGATGCTATGAATAAATCACATGTGATGTTTTCAAGCTGTGTCTGGAATTTAATGTTGCAAGTCCAGACCTGCAGACCTTGCTCAGACTGTGGTGTGATGTGAGGTTTATCTATGGGATTGGCAGATCTTGTACCGGACAGAGTTGTATTAGAGGGATCACTGTATTTTTGGCAGTAAAATGATTTTTCTTCTCAAGATGTCTCTATACTGCAGGATGCTAATAGCAATAGATAAGTTCCTGGTGCATACCTGGTCATCTGGAAAACCCAGAAATGCAGTGGTGCAGAACATGTCACTGCGAAATTGTGAAGAGTTTTACTTGATTTCTGACCATCACTCTTCTTCGCTGAGGCAGACCTGCACACTGGTACCTCCTTCCCTGCTTGCTTTCACTGTGTTGGGCCCATGCCAGGATAGCAATGGCTGTTTTGTACACTGGGGCTTTTAGGATGGGGCAGTGGCATTTGTGGGTTATTCTTCTGTTATTGAGATCACTTGTGTGCCAGAAAAAAACCCAAACCCACAACCGTTTGTGGCAGAGTCCAAAGGCTTCTCTCTCATGCTTGTGATGGAGAAAATCAGGATGTCTGTTATCTGCACATCCCTTCAAATGGAAGAATAGGAGAATTAATTGCAATTGTGTTGTTTGAGATTGACCTTTTTATTTGGAACTGCTGCATTTCAAAATGAGCAAATTTGAAAAGTGCAGAAAAAAAGAAGGCTTTAGGATACAAGACTGAGAGCCAAAAGACATGGGCTTTGTTGTCAGCTCTTCCATGAGTCTCCAGGGCTGCGTTTAGATTAAATACCATCCCTGCTCAGTGCTCCAGTTTCCCCAGGTGTAAAGCAAAGATAAGGATTTGCAAAGAATTAACTAATGTTTGGAAAGGGCTTGGGTGGCAGGGGATGAAAAAGAAAACACAAAGAAGCCCTGTATTACTGAGGCTTTTACACTTACACTTCTGCTACCAAAGAGGTTTTTTCTTGTTTTTTAATAAGCAAATGTAATGGATACTGGTTTTGTCTGTCTGTGAAGCTAACCTGGTGGTAGTGCTTCATCAGGACTAATAATTATTAACATCATTTTAACTTCATAATCCCTTTTCTTTTCCTTAAAGACAAAGATCCGGATGTGGCTAGGGTGATAAATACATCTTAAGCAATAACCTACATCATCACTACCTCAAAGTGAGGACTGTTAAAATCACATTAAGGGTTGGCAGAAGCCCGTTAAGGAGTTGTGGACTGGCTGGACTTCCAACTTCTAGTTTTCAGACTTCTGCAGTTTTGAAGTACCCAGACTCTCAGTGCAGTGCAGGAGGTTGTTAGTGAGATTCCTTTTTATTTCAATTGTTTTGAAGGGACATAATGGAAAATAAAATCCAGTTTCAGGTCTAACGAAGTTTTGCTGGAGGGCGACTTTGTTATGGCCGCTGTCAGAGCTGGAGTCAACGTTAGCTCAGCAGAAAGCTCCATTTATGGCTCTCCCATAAGAACCTCCTCTGCTGAGTTCTTTGGGTTCCTGTAACTTTCTGGTGGTTACACAGAGTAGTGAGGACAACTACGAAGTCTACATAGACTTACATAAAAGAGCAGAAAAGGCTGCTGTTTCTGCTTCCTGGCAGATGCTGAAACTGTGGAAGTGCAGACAATGGGCTGGGTCTGAGAAGAATCAAATGGGCAACCCCAGAACTGTTGTCTGCAGAAGCATGGAAATTCAAAGTAGAAGCTCTTTTTATCCTATTTTTGGTGGAACAGGGCTGAATGCTTACTGGGATTTTAATGTCAGAGGCCCTGACAAAATTGGCTCTTGCTTGGAAAGTATTTCACATATAAGATGGATGTATTTGACCTCTCTAAACTTGTTAAAAATTAAGCATGTTAGCTGTACAGAAATGTGCCCAGGACAGATATACAGGGCATGTGATCCTGTAAATATGGGAGTTCAGTAGGCATAAAATCTTCAATGTGAGTGACTTCCCTCAAGGTCACTTAAAAGGTGTTCGGGTACAAGTCGGATGTGTTACTGCTGTGGTGCGAGAAGGAGAAGGCAGAGAGGCACAGCCTTAATTTTTGCCTAGAGAGAAGCCCCAAACTTAAATAGTTTTAATCCCAGGCTGTTACACCCACTTAGCTTGGGAAGTAGCAGGAACTGGGTGACTTGGAGCCCGGGGGTCTGATACCAGAGCTGGGAAATAGGAACCCTGTCTGGGGTGGGGAAAGTGGTGGTACCAGGGCTGAAGTATCTTTTTCTAGTTATGCTGACACCAAGGTACAGGACGGGAGTGAGTGACAGCAGGGAGTGATGCTGGTCACCACGGTGTCAAGCACAGAACTGGCAACAAGAAAAACAGACTTAAAGGCTTTCATACCAATGCTGTAGTCACAAAATGATCCGCAGTGAATCTGCTACTACTGAGCTTAGACTTTCTTACTCCTGCTCTGCATTTGGGTTTGAGAGGGCATCACATACTCTCCATATGAATAGCTGGGCAGCACTTCACTAAGAAAGGCTTCCAGAATTTTTTTGGTCACCTGTTTCTGGCAGGTTGTGTGTGAAAGCAGCATTTGTGCCTCTTAACAATTCTTTAGGACTCCTTGTCGTGATTTGGCCTTGCTAACAAAAATGGTGAAATGTAAACAAAGAAACAGCAGATGGCAACCAAGAGCTTGACTGCTAGTGCACACAGTGCAATAATAAAATGATAATAAAGGAAAATTATGCAGGATAATGAAGTAATTCCCTGTTCATGGATTTACAAATTAAGTATTTGTATAGCAACTATCAAAAATGTTATAGAGCCATATGCCTGACAACCTGGGGTTTTTGTTCTGGTTATATCACTTCATCTAGTAAAAGATACTACTACCTCCTGCAAACTCAGCTTCCTGTAGAACTTGTGAACCTTCCTCAAGCGCATAACCACTAGAATTTCATTTGCCCTTCTTTCAACTTTAGTCTACCAGGAAAACTAGAAGAATAGGAAACTATTTAGAAAAGCAGTCTAAATGACGTTGTATATTCATTTTTTCCCAAGCTGAAAATAGACGTTCCTAGTTTGCTAGACAATAACCTATTATCTCAGTATTACACATCAGTATATATGTAATAGAGGGAAATGAGTATCTACAGACAGGACTTCTATTATTAATTCTTTTTTGTAATTTAGAGCAAGAATCCAAACTTGGATATTGATTTTGAAGTATGTGAAGCTTTTGAAGTTCCACCAGTGTCCCAAATTAAGTTTTTTTTGTCTTACCCAGCATGCCACAGCAAAATTTGTTATTTCCAAGTCAAAGGAAGCAGTTCCTTTTGTCTCTTCAGATTTGTTTTTTGTAAGCTTCTTTAATGCCTCCGGTTCTGTCATCTGCACTGTGTGGAAAGCAGTAATTTGTGCTGACATCATCTAACTGCCCTGAAGAAAAAATATGTTGCATATCACCAAGGAAAGGAAGAAATTTATCTATAATTTAGGACAATAGTGGGGTTTAATTCACAAAGTCTCGTAGCATCTCACATACTGACCGAGTCTGCTATCATTAGCAATGTCTTGGGATTCTGTTGTGCGGATATAATCAGTTATGACTGAAAGGAAATCGTTATAAGGGCCTCAGTTTTGTAACCACTTCTGGGGTTTATTATCCTTTGTGGCAGTTGTTCTTATGAGAACTCAGGAGTCATTTGTTTTTTCAAGCAAGAAAACCCACACAAATTATTGACATTTTGCCAAGAGGCTGGTAGTGAGGTGCTGGTGCTGAACAACAGGCAAGGTCCTTCTCTCCAGCAGAAAGCCACTGTGACAGCCCGGATTGATCTGATGGACTTTTGGTGGTTATTTGTAGTTCCTTAAGCTGCCAGACCTGTGCTGATGGCCCTGCAGACTGCTGCAAAGCTGTGGATCGCCCACTTATTCTCCATTTTCAGGCCTGTGTAGTGTCCCTACGCTGCACACAGACCTCACCAGGGTACCTCTCTCCAGCAGCATCTGTGACCTTACCTTACCTTCCATGGGCACCTTATAGCTGTGTTTTTTTCCAGGGGATAGTTAGCATGGTCCTTTGTGCCCACGCTGCTGCAGAGATGCTGCGTGTATCCAGAGGAAGGATGCTGGAGCTGGGTTTCAGCGTGAATCAGCTGAATGTGGCCCCGAGAAAACACACACAGTTCACATCACTAGTTCTGAAACTCCAGACCGAAAGCGTAGGATGCTGTCTCCTTGGTGTGCTGCTGAGAGCTGTGTCCCATAGCTGAGCTCTCCTCCTCTGTTAGCCACAGCTAGAGGAGTACCAAGAAGGCAGCATTTTGCACTAGTTGTAGAGTATCCCTCCACTCTAGGATATTTTTCAGGTTGTAGATTGTGGGATTTGGGGTAGGACATGGTTTGGTTTTGTTTGTTTGTTTTTTTAAATTTGTATCGGTTCCTTGTGTTTAGTACCTTTCACATGCACGTCTGATTACTGGCTTTGCTGTGCTATATACAATAACAGCCTATTAGCTTTTAAAATGCCACAGAATGATGGATGTTATGCTGAGTCTGGATTAACAAAACAGCCATATGCATTTGGGAACAGGCCACCTTTTCCCTGCTGCTAATGCCTTGTGCAGGTTGAGTAAGGAAAAACATGCTTTGATTAGGCTTTTTAGTCCTGAACAGCAGAGCCACTTAAGCCCAGGATGGCTGTGTTTCAAGGATCAAGCCAGGAAGGCTCCTGCTTCCACCTTTCATCATCCGGTTTAGAGCACAGCAGCTTTCACTGTAAGGCTTTTACTTCTGCCAGAGGTGAGGACTCCCTGTTTAACACTAACATAGCACAGTTGGGTGCACTACATGCTGTTTGCTCTAAGGTTCAGTATGTTAATATACCGCAGATGGAATGATCTATGTTCTTGGTTCCTGTACATGTTAATGTAGGTACAGAAGATTCACTTCATAAGAGTTTAACAATTATGTACTTGTGTGACAGCTGTAGATATGTAGACTCTAAAACCATAACACGTCATCTAGTGGTCTCCCTACTACAGACCACAGCATTCTTACCTCCCAGTCATAACTTAAGGTTAATCTACAACATAATTTTTAAGCTTCACAGTTTTAAAATTCTGTGGTTTTTAACTTCTTAAGACTTCAGATGATGAAGAATAACCATATCCTTAAGCAGCAGGGTTCTGATGGTTAATTAAATTGTTAGAAGTTTGCACCTTATTTCTAAGTTTCAACCACTGCGTGTTTTTATGTCCTTGTCAAAGTTCCATTTGCACTCTGAAATCTCCCCTAGTAGATAAGTTTTAAACTCTTACCTTTCTTTTGGATGAGTAAAATAGATTAGGTTTCTTGGTATCTCATTAATAAAGCAGATTCTTTTTCCAGACCATAAATCATTCTTGAAGCTCTTTGTGTCATTTGTCAAGGCGCTCATAGCTCTTGTGTCCACAGTGTTGGGTGGTGGTCTCACTACATGTTCAGTGGATTACTTCCTTCTGAATTTTATTCTATCTTTGCTTGTTTATTAAAGCATCACCTTTGTTCTTTCAGTTACTGGCTCATAGTGCAGCCTTTGTGTCTTGGGATGTTACCTTCAGCTAGCATAGATTTTGTATAGCTCATCATATGTGACATATAAGGCGATACGTTGCATCTAGTTTAAGAAACTTATATTTCTGTTTGAAGATAAGATGTTTCTGATTCAGTAGATAATACGTCTGATTCATCAAGTAATAGATCTGACTCACTGGGTCGTTTATTTGCTTGGTAAGTAGTACATATAGAGTAGTTAATGAAGTATCTGACTTAGTACATTATCTGTTTGGGTTTTTTTATCCTGAATAATTAACTTATGTACGTGCATGAGATTCATCTCTAGCTGTCCATAAAATCTTTGTCAAATTGGTTGTGTGGAATGTCTATCGCAGTGCGTGGTCAAACACAATAGTTTCCCTGTTGTCACATAAAATACAGCAGCAGTCCCTCTGCATGTGAACACGAGCTAAATATAAACATATAATACATTTGCTTGTCAGTAAAGATGGTGTATTTTTAGAATTCAACTGGAACCTTACAATTTCTTTTATGTAATTGAGAGTCTCCAGAGTCTTGGATAGCCAAAAATCTATTTTGAGTTCTACCCAGTGCAATCCACAGTTCCATCTGCTCCTTATTTGTGGCAGTGTGGAGCGTGCCAGTGTGCAAGGGAACAAAAGCAGCCCCATTTTGTCTAGGCTAGAACCATGTCTGATTTTCTTGGTACAGTCCCATTTGAGGCAGTAGGAGTAATTGATTTAGTGGGATTGGCACAAAACCAGACATTTCAGGCCAGATCAACGCTCAGCTAATTTCTTGGGGAGTTTTTGTGCTGAAAATTTTTAAAAAGATTTTGTTTTGTCATCATGCCATACAAAATGCTTTGATTTTGTATAGGTTGTAAACAGCACAGTCACTGAACTGGAGATAATCTGGAGTGAAATGCTTGCAGTCTCTGATTGCCACTACTTTGCTTTCCCAGAGCTTTTAAAATATTAATATTCTTCTCTTCCTAATTCCTCTACTTTAAATGGCCACTCTCCAACACTGGGAGCAGAAGACCTGCCTGGTTTGAAGCATGTGTAGTCATTTGAAATTCAGAGTTAGGTTGGGTATTTCAGCCTGCCCCTACCTTGTGTCCTACAGACGTGACCTGACTTGTTATGATTTACATGACAGGTTTTTTCTGCCTAAATACCATTTTGTTGAGGTTTCAGTTACTTCTAAGTGCAATTAATTTTTGTAATGATTGTCAGTGAGAGGTTATTTTTCACCTGAAGACAGCTGCTGAATGTAAGCATTCAGAGAACTGCATCTTCAGCATTGCAAGAGAAAGGTGAATCCTTTGTCATTAGAACTGTGAGGTTCGTCCAAAGGACCACACGCATTCTCCCAGCTCTCCTGGTGACCTGAGTTCCTTTAGTCGTTGCACTTTTAGAAGATGATGTGCTGCTGTCATTGAAACACAGAGCTAAAGCAGCCTTAGAACATGAGATGAAAGGGATTGGGAAACCAAGGTGTTGGGAAACAGTTTCTCCGGGGATCAATTACACTGGCTGAGAAAGGGGGAGAAACGTCTCAGAGAGTTCATAATGCTTCATTTCTTTATAAAGGCTAGATGTGTCAGGACGAAGAATTTAAAATAGCTTCAACATAAATGTTTTAAAAAGAAAATGGAGCAAAGGACAGCTTAATCTGAATTTTCTCAACCATTTTACATACAGGAATTTTAAGCATCCCCTAAAGAATGCTTTCATGTCAGTAAAGACATACGTACCATACAAACCAGTAGTGCTATACTGCTGATTTAACACTAGCTATTTTCTCCCCCTTTTTATGGTTTTGGGGAAGGGAGAAAACAAGTCTTCCTTAATTAGCAATCAGGTGCAGTGAGTTTCAACACATTGACTGATGGATACGATGTGCAGGTAGTGGCTTTTGCAGCTCCCATTTACATGGAGGGGAAGGGAGAGAGGCTGCTCTGCACAGCTGCATCCCATGAAAGTAAATGCTCATTCCACAAGCCCGTGGCGGTGGAGGGATAAAGCTTCTGAAGCCTAATCCATAAGGCTTTGTTTGGCAGGCTGATATTAAGGAGGGGTGTAAGGCTGATAAAAGAGTGTGCTGGTAGGTTGGGGAAGCTGTGGGGTTTTTTTGGTCATGACAGCCATGAATGTATTTTTTCCTTACTGAAAATGGAATTTTAAATTTAAAAAAAAATATATTTTAGATATGAGAAAAAAATTAAGATATGAGAATACTAGAGGCACTATGAAAGGCCTCTGGCCTTTTTGTTTGCCAATGTTAAGGAAAGCTAGCCTTGAGAAAGTGCATCCTTCCAAGATTTAAACATTTTTCTTTCAGATGAATCCCTTGGGTTTGCTTAATACTTGCAAGAAAAGCTCTTTTTTTTTGGTATGTAAAACCTATAATCCATTTATAATCAAACTGTCTTGTGTTTGCCTGAGACTAGTGGTTTGTTCTGGCTTTGGGCTACCAACCCTAGGATCAGGGAAGCTGTAGAGAGTGACTGGCACAGGAGAGCAGAAATGTGTGGATTAAAAAATTTATGTTGGGAATGAAACTGGATTTTCAAGCCAACAAAATTTCCCCTCCATTCTCAAAACAGTGTGGTAGGCCTTTCTCAGCTGGAGCCAAGGTGGAGAGAGAGAGGAAGAAGCTGATCATTAGTGCACAGAAGCTTTGAAGAGCTGGCTTTGGGAAACTCATGTTGTGTGGAACAAGTCTCTGCTTACAGAGGAATTATTCCAGACTTTCTGTGACCAAGTGGGTCTCTTGGTAAAACCGACAATTTCAGAGAAGGGTAGTCACAAGTGAGCATGAATCTTAGCATGTGATGTAGTAGCTTATTTTGATTTTGTTTCCTCCTTCCCACCCCTCCCCTTACACTTTTCTCTGTCTGGTTGACTGAAGTCAATTACTGTGTGGTAGGTAGGGAGAAATATCGCATTTCCCCAGCTTCTCCAAGTTCTGTCTCTGCCAGCTTGTTCTCAGAGGACTCTACTGCCTGATATCTTACTTCCCACTACCCATCCCATGCTTGCCTGTGTTCCATTGCTAGGAACACCTCCAAAGCTGCAGAAGTAGGACTGATCTGAGCACACACACCATTAATATGAAGTGCTGTTTCCTGTTAAATCAAGAGCAACGCTGTTTATATTCAAGTTTTACTCTCCAAAGCAGAGCTGAACTGAAAATGTCAGACCAGCCTGTTTGTCCTGGCACTTGTGTAGTGTCTGAGCATTGGGTAGCGAGGTTGTGAGCCTGTAGGGAACTGCAGATCCCACAGGTCTTTTCTTTTTTCCCCCCTTATGCTTTGCAAAGCAATTATGATCATCACATTGAGGTTTATGTTGGCTTCAGTGCTCTTTTGTAAATTATCCTTAGGATGTTTCTTATTACCTTATTATGTGCACTTGGAAAATAGTTCAATTAAAGCAGATTAGTATTTTATTAATATGATCATATCCAGGCTGTTTAGAGGCAGCTGCAATAAGAATAGACGGAATCTCGAAGGAAGTGGTATAGAGGATAAAAGACTCCCAGTTGGAAAGGTTATGCATGATACTTCGCTGTGTATTGCAGTTTTCACAAAAGATATCGTTTAACTAATGAGCAAAACATAGACATACTCTGGTGTTGTGCTAATCTGTATGATTGGTTGGTATGTGCTGGAAACAATGCAGTGCTTTCAAGTGCATTTGAAGGGCTGTTTGTGCATGCAGTCAGAATTTCTGCAGGACTGTTTACCCAGGAAGTTATTCCTTCACAAAGAAAGCCTCATTATTTTGAGGTTCTTTTTAACTGTATGAGGAACCTGAGGCGCAGAGGCTCAAGTGCCATCCTGAGAGTCTTCTCTGCACAGGCGGCTGCTCTCACCACCTACTTGGAGCTACTCTGCCACCAGGAACAGTTTGATGCGTTTCTAAATGAGATGTGCAAAGGCTTTGGAGGTTGTGCTGTTCAGCTCTGCAATGGCTGTGAGTCAGACAGGTGTCTAAGGAGGCTGGTTCCACAGAACTGCAGGCAGCTGGCTTGTGAAAACATAAGAAGAGCACTTTTATATGTAGGAGCTGTTAGCACAAAACTGACTACCAGAATGCCTGGGTCTCTCTGTGCCCAAGGGAGAGGAGTGTGAGAATCCCTTGTTGCTTACCTGGCAACTCTTCAAAGTACCTGAAAATTTACACAGTACTTTGCCTGAGGTCACACAATGAGTCAAGGCTTTCATACCCAATGGTAGATGGTTTTGTGGTTTGGTTTTTTTTTAAATATAGAGTAAGCCAGACTATTGTATTTGGAGTTAGCACCCCAACTACATACAATGTTAAGTTGTGCCATGCTCAAAGAAGCTTCTGCTGCCAAAAAACACCAACAAACCCCAGAAACTCAGGTACTTGGTCACATTCTCTTCAGTGGCTTGGGTCATTCAATAACTGATTACAGTCATGAGTAATTCAGAGCCAGGAGCTTCAGAACCGGCTGAAAATGGTTTATAGTTTGCAAGGCTGTTTCTAGTACGGACAGGTTCCCTGATGCTTAATACAAGGCTATTGGGACTTCTCTCCCCTACTGGTTGCCTGTCTGCAAAGGTATTGAGGTGTTTATAAGCCTTGCACTTCTGGTAAGCACGGCTTCAATAAGCCATGACATTCCAAAGGCAACGTGGTCATGAATGTGACACGTATGAGCAATGTTGTTTTTTCAGGAAATAAGGCTAGGAATATAATACATAAAGTCACTACCCACAAGAGTTAAGCAGCTGGGCTGCTTCTTGTTGCTGTGATGCCGCTTTTATTTGCATTTTACTCATAGGGAATGTTTTTTAATATTAGGGCAGTATTTATATTGAATCTTATTTTCCCAACCCTTCCTGTTCTTCTCCTTTAAATCTCTCAGCATTGTTTAATCCCAGTGTCTTTGTGCATTAACTCTCCACAGGACCCCTTTCACTGTCTTGTTACAGGCACACCCATTCCTTCTCTCTCATCTTCTCTAGCTTTACTCTTTGCACCTTCTTACTCCTCCCTTGCCTTTACCCACCTCCTCCTCTTTTGCTTAACACTTCAGCTGTTTCTGCTTCCAGTTTTATCATACCAGTGGGAGACTAGCAAGTTGGCAATGAATGAAACCACTGATAGCTCTCAATATCCTTGCCAGTGGCCAGCTGGAGAATTAAATGCTGGTAAGCCAGATAACAGTCTAGTTTCACTGAACTCCACATTACTATGAGATCCAAACTACCCACCCCTTTCCCTTGCGTCAGCTGGTCTGTTTCTGTTTACTTATCTCCAAGCAGCATTAGTGCTGGTTTTGTGCACTTACTGGCTAGACAAGAGGTGTAGGGTCAGTCTTGGTAGCTAAGCATGATCAGATGTTATCTTCTTAGGTACAGCAAAGGTCCAGAGCATGCGAAGAGGGCATATTGGCTTCTGTGAACCCGCGGCCAAGGAACTTGGCAACTTGGCACATGACATGTGGAGGACTTATTACCTGTGTGTTCTTTATTATGTTATATGACAGCAATCTACAGAGATGCACAGAGGCAGAATAGAATCTCAGCTTCCAGGAGTTGATAACCTCTAAGGCAAGATGCCAAGCGCAGGGTAGTTGAGAGTTAAAACCAGTGAGTCTGACTGGAGGTGGTGCAAGCTATCCTGAACAGCACTGAGCAGGCACCGTGTTGGCGCAGAACTTAAGGGAGATGTTCTAGGGGAGCTCTTTGCTTGTAGATTGACAAGTGCTCTAAGGAGGGAGGCTGGGTTCAGAAAGCAGCAGGTGCAGAATCTGGTAGCTCTCCACATGAAGAAGGCTGGATTTCACCGTTACCTAAATATCAATGATTTCTTCCCCATCTGAGGTCAATTATGACCTCATTCTGCAAACTCGGGTCCTAACCTGTGTACAATCTTCTTATGTCAGGGTCACCTTCATTGGGTGGGGTGAAAAAAACGTGCTGTACGTCTGGCAGTAAGATACAAAAATTTCTGGCTACTGGCTTGCTTTTTATTGCAAGTGTTATTGGTTTAAATAATAATTAAAAAAAAAAGTAGCATGTGTTTTATTTTTACTTCTATCACCATTTAGAAAACAATTTGGTTCCATCATCAGGTTGCTGAAGGGGAAATTTTCTGATGAATGCACCATAGCAATAGTTTGTATGGCAAAAGACAAACAGCCCAGCTCCTGAGATGTGGCTTCAGAGCCAACTGTGTATTCTGCTAGAAAGATTGCTGTTACTGTACAGCTCGCAGGGAACACAGTTTTGAACTGGTTTTCTGGTGCTTGCAATGCAACTGACTCCTTATGTGTGTCTGGGGAGTCATGTCCTGTGCTGCTCCTGTTTGGTTCATGATTGTGAACTTTAATTTGGAGATTATTTTTTTTTAATCTTCTAGCAATTACAAAATCAAATAAATCTACCGTTATAAAGAATGATTACCTGGCTGGTTTTTATTGCTGATAATTTAGTTACTAAGTCATACTAAATAACAGAAAGATGGAGAGAGCCAAAAGATGAGACAGTTCTTATTAATTTTTCATTATATCCAGGACTTTTGTCTTAGCATCAGGAAAACGAGCCATTCCTCATAACTGAATACAGCAGTGAGTAGAGCTAGTTCAGCTAGTTCCTTCGTCTTTCACTGGGAGCATTTGGAGTAAGCCTGAGCCTTGCTGAAATCACTGGAGCTCATTAGCAAACAACCAGCAGTCAGAGAGGAGAGCCATGGGAAGAAACTCTGATTCTGCCCAAGATCTAGGTTGTTGCATGATGTTTCCTTATGATTCTCCTCCATGGAGTCAGTTTTGCATTGATGGTTCAGCAGGTGGCTTGTCTCTGTGGCACAGGCAGAGCATGCTCTACACACAGAGCTTTGTCTCTGAAGTTTGGGTTTATCTGGGTTGGATCCATTCCCCGTTTTTCTCCATACTTTTTCTCCGTGCTTGAACAAATCACTTCTCTCTGCTTCCTCCCTGGGAAGCTGAGAGGATAAACGCATTATAGAGCTGGGAGTCTGTTAAATGCTGTGTTAATAGGGATCATATACACGTGCTTAGGTGAACACACATCAGTAAAAATCTAGCTGTTACAGTGGTTGTGTTACATCTTCCAAATAATGTGAGGTGGTTTTGCTTTCATTTGCAGAATGTAGAATAATAACACAAAGTGATACAAAATTTCACGTTTTTCAGTACAGGAAGACAGCTATAGTGCAGTGGTGATTCACTTCAGCAGCCTTAGCTTTCCTATCCCAGTCCAAAAGCCTGGGTCTGGTGACTGAGTTGATCTTATCTATTTTTAGGTATGGGTTGGGGGCGGGGGGAGCTATTGTTACTTCTTCCATTATTTAGTTAGTGAAAAATCAAAGCTGTTCAACCAATTGCAGGTCCAGATCTAAACCAAAAGAGTAAGGAGATTGTAGAAATGTGGTTTTTTTCCTATTTCTCTGTGGTTTACCCCTGCTTTCCCCCCTCTTCTCCTTCCACCTCCCTCTTCCCTTTTTTCTTCCCTGTCTGATGCCTGTGTAGGTTGTAAATTCAGTTTCCATAGATAACACAGCAAGGGCATTGCTGTATTATATTGCTAAATTACTCCTATTTTTTGTTCTCTGTCAGTGTCCTGTATGACAAATGGAAAAAGGAAAACATTTAGAAAATAAGAATCTAAATCCTCCAGAATTGCCAAATAATTCATGAGCAAGGTATGCCCGTGACAACTAAGAGTTTGCATTTTATTATGGATTCCATATCAAGTATGTGGTGCCCCGTTTTCATGACAAATTAATGTGAACTCTAACTATTCAGCTTGATTCATGTGCCATTCTGAGCTTCACCCACCCAGGACATTCAGTTCCTTTAGACATACTTCTAAAAAATGCTTTAGTGCTGTCTGCTTCGGGCTAAGTTTATGTAAAGGATGCTTTCCTTAGCCCGAAAGGAGCTATTTACAGCAGCTGGAATGAGGTAAAGCCAATGAGGTGAAGACTAAGATGTGTTGTATTGGAGGAGAATGGAAATTCCAACTCCCAAACTCACTGGGTTTATTGGAAGTTGGGCAGAAGGTTTTGTCATCCTTTTTGAATCTGTCCCATCAGAGTCTTATTGTTTTCTGGCTTGTTAACAGAAAATTCACAAATGTAGGCAGGGGAATAGAATAACACGTCTGGATGCTGGACAGTATACCTTTCGATGGTGATATTTTTGGATGCCTGCTCTGGTAAAGGTCAGTTATTTTGCTTTGTGAGATTGAGTCAAACTGACAGAAAAGGGAAAGAATGAATTCTAGTAAGGTAAAAATACCCAGGGAGTTACTGTGTGCGGACCAGGCAAAGTGTATCTACAGATAAAAGCTCCTGAGTCTGTATCGTCATGGAGTCAGCCTCTCATTAGGTTAATTAACACCTTACTCTATTTGGGCTGTAATAATCAACTGGTCTCTACAGAAATTCAAAGTGAGGTTCATTTCTTTTGTCCATCAGACATTTATCAGCTTATTACCAGCATAGCCTGATAAAGGACTTGAAGGTTGCAATATTGACTGCTTTTCTAGAGACACAGAAGTGGTGACTTGCCCAAAGTTGCACAGCAAGTGAGTGAGTGAGCCAGGAGTGTGCTACCTCTGGCTCCAGTCAAAATCGTGTCATCCTGTTTGTCTTTCTCACCTCACAGAGGGAGTGCACAGACAAGTTCTGTTTTGTGTCTGGTTGGGTTTGTTCCTGCTGTGACTGGGAAAGAGAAGATTTTGCACTGCACTGTTGGTGTTCCTTCAGACCCTCCTGCTGCTCTACAGAAATTGAGGGGAGCATGCTTTCTGTCAGTGCTGCTTATAGTGTTGCAGAAGAGGAGGATGATTTCTTCTCTCCTTGTGACTTCCAGAGCAGCAGTAGAGCTCACATTCAACATTGTGACCTCTGCCAAAATTTTTGCATCTAGGTATTATTCAAATATTTATTGATTTCAGACCTAGGAAGCATGGGAAAAGAGGAAGTTTTAGACATTACTCCTCCTGCACTTGAAACTGTGTACCACAGGGGCTGTGTTCATGCTGAGAACTCCTTCCAAGTCTATAGCAGCAGCATTTAGTGTTTTAAGACCCAGGCTGTCTCCTTTGGAGGAAGACCTGCATAAGAAATCTGGGCAGGACCATCACTTGGTTTATGTAAATCACTATAAATGATGTTTTGCTGGGTTTGTCATCTTGTACTGTCTTTATTTTGGAGTCTGATAGAGGTGTATAAGCAGATAAATATTTTGCATGTTTAACAGCCAGTGAGGTTATTCTTGGGGAGCACAGAAAAGTATATGATATTGTTGTATACACAGGAGGGTGCAGTGGCTGGGGGAAGTCGTTTTGGTGGTACTTAGGCAGCTTTTTGGCAAGGACTAGGTAAACATGAATTATAGCTAAAAATAAAACCAAACCATCCCTTCCCTAGAATCTTGGCTGGATTAATTTCTATGCTTCCCATGTTCTAACAGGACAAAGTCAGGGAAGCCTTTCTGGGCTCATACATGCTCTAAGCACCACTCCTGGGAGACCCCTCTCTGTTTCTCCTGCCAACTGGCACAGCCTTAAGTCATCACCGTGCTATGCTTTGGGCAGAATTATCCCTCACATAAGATCCCTGAGGTCAATGAAAAGCAGAGTTTGGATATCTGGAAATGGATTTTATCTCCAGCCTGCCTGTTTGCATTTCTTCCTCTTGCCTTTGTCCATAACCTCATTCAGGAACAGTGTGGTTAAGTTGGGAGTATTCTGGAACACTAGATTTGTGCAGCGCATGCTATGGAAGGCGCATAGTGCTGGACGGATTGTTTTCTCTTGCCAGCATGTACGCTAAGTACTAGGCTAAACCTTTTGGATTAGATAAGTGAGAGGAAGAGACTCTATTTCTAGAGGGTATTTTCTTTCCATGCCCCTGATTTTTGTGTACTTACGATTTTACTCTGAACTGGAATCAGTGTGTTTGGCACATTTGATTTTTTCCAATCTATTCCAATTATAAAGATTTGAAGTAACATCCAAAAAAAGTGCTGATTCCTTCAGGATGGCACTCAGCAGTCAGCACAGCACTTTGTCACAGCTCTGCTTGCCAGCATGCTGCTTGCTATTTATATCTGTTCTTATCTTTCCCAAGTCCTGGCTGGAGGAGAAGCCCAGCAGGCTGGGTCAGCAGATAGACCTTACATGAGCCCTGACACTCTCATTCACGTGTCCTGTGTCCTGGAATAGCCACACTGTCTTTCACACAAATGCTCAGACATTCCTAAAGCCAGGCATCTGCAGCGCTCAGGCCTTACTCCTTTGTGTTAATGACGGTCTAAATACCTTTTCTGGTCCAAATATATATTTTTATTTTTTTTTACACTGTGATATGTGCAGGATCTTGCATATTTGAATCTTACATCAGTGTGAAAATAGTCCTGGAAGTCAAATTGATTATACATACCCTAGAATAAGTGGGGAGTAAGGGAGTGAGGCCCAGAAAATTCAAGACACTGTTCCCTTTAGAGCTGTTGTTTCAAGTATGCTAAGTCTTTGAAAATGCAGTGCTGGAGGGTATGTGCTACCCCTTTTGAGGCTTTTCGTGGCAAACGGAAGAGTCTTGAATTAGATGAGAGATGAGGCAAGTGGATGCACAGCAAGAGTGAGCTGTGAAGCTGGAGGAGGTGGAAATTGGGGCTGAAGGTAGAGACGTTACAAATCTGCCTGGGAAGGCTGCGCAGAGGTGCTGTTGTGAAGTAGCTATGAGAAGAAAGCACCATGAGCGCGGGATCAGAGAACAGACTGTGAAAGAGAAAGATGAGGCCAGGGAGGGAGCTGTGAGACAGCAGGTGGGCCTGAGCATTGAGGAAGATGGAGCTGAGCTCAAATGAGGGGAAGAAGGACCTCTACAAGCAAATGTGGTGGTTAGGATCTGGGGATAAACTGACTGGAAACAATGTTGTGGCTGTACAGTGGGATTATCCCAGAGATGTGTCTCAGAAGGTGGATGTGTCAAAATAGACTTTGTTGTACCTCAAGAATCTCCAAACTGTCTGAGAAGAATGAACAAGAGGATCAGCAGTGTGTGACCTGAGACTGTGAAGCTGAGAAAGATATGGGGCCCAGGAGGCAGACAGTCTGTGACACTGGTAAGGTGGTGTTGTGAACAGAGCAGGGACAAGGCCAGAGGGACTTTGAAAGGGAGGGATTGGAGTTTGGAGTAGGGGCTAATCTACCTGTCTAGAGGAAAAAACATTTGACCCTAGTAAGTGCAGTACTCTATGAGTGTGTTCCTTGTGGGGTTTCAGAACGAGTTGAACCTTTGTAGAAATGCCTTGAGATAATTTCAGTTCCCGTGTTTCTTCCAGTTTCCCATTCTTCTTTTCCTAATTTGCAATTCCAGCTGGACAAGCTGTCAACATGAATGCCTAAGCTGATTGATAAAATACCTGCTAGACTGACTTAACAGGGATCCTGCCTTTCCCCTTAGGAAAAATGCTGGTCTCTTGCAAGAAGTAAGGACACAGCAGAGCCCCAAATGTGTGCTGGGGCTCCAGGCCAGTCCCACCTTTGCAAAAATGAGTTTATTATAAAATTTAGGGTCTGTTACTGACTCCAACAGGGAGGAAGGAGTATCATGGCAAAGTCTCTCCTGTTACCTTTTTGGCACATCAATAAAATATCAAAATATCAGAACTACAACTATTGCAACACCCTTTTTTTTTTTTTTTTTTTTTTTTCAGAAAGAATGACTATTCGTGAGTAATAAATGATACGGTGTTGTGAATTGACTTTGTTTGGATGTTTAGGCCTCTTCTCTATTTCTTCTGCCATTATAGACAGTTCTGGTTTGGTTGGATTTGTTAACAGAGACTTCAGCTGAGATCTGATGTGTACACTGTACATCAGCCTGTGCAAGCTGCAGGGTCGGGAATGAGTGTGTGTCCTCTCAACCTCAGTTCAGCTGAGGCTGAACTATGGTGAAAGCACCATCCTTGCCCTCAGAGGGGATGGAAGGGCTGGTTTGTATCATGCTTTGCTGCTTGCTCTCAGCTGAGGCGCAGCATTTGTGGACTGTAACTCAGATTTCACTGCTGCAGGGTGAGCGTAGAAACAACAGCACCTACAGGAAGGGGCAGAGAAGCATAAAAGGGTAGGAAAACCTGTTCTGTCCAAAGACATGGGCCAAAATCTCCAGAGAATATCATCCGTCTCTAGTCTTTACCCCACAAACACACACATATGCACACATGCACGGACTGGGAGCCTTCATGCACAAATAAAAGGAACAAAAATCAATATGTTGCAGACATTAGGAAGATAATGGTGGGTTGTGCCTTTGGTGCTGGGGTCAGCTCTCTAGTGTGTAGTGAGCAGAGCTGTTTCTAATGCGTTTCAGCAGTAAAAAATTATTAATATTTAAATATATATGCCTTTTCCATTCCACTTTTCCTGAAAGGCACACTATTACAGACCATGCTATCCCAGAGGTCGTTAAGAAAATGGACATACTGAGTGTTATGTTGACATCTTGTTTTGTTTTTTTTTTAAAAAAAAAAATCAGCTTCTTTCCTGTCCCAGGATTGCTGGTAGAACCGTCAGCCTGTCCTTGTAAAAATTCTGAGATGAAAGAAATGACACCAAGAAAAATGATTGATATATGCCATCTCTCAGGCTTTTACCTGTTTTCCAGAGCTCCCCACTGTCTGGATTGAGAAGTTTATTTCTGAGTAGGAAAAGCAGAACCAAAGCAAAGGGGTTTTCGAAGTATATTCTCATATTTTTGGGCTTCTGGCTTGCTTTGATATTGGAATTATTTGAGAAGTCACTGCTATTTTGAGGATGCTTAGAACTTACAGGACATTGAAAGAAAAGTCAATGACTAATGGAAATACTGAAGTTTACTTGCTCTACAAATGCATTTAGGTAGTGGGACACTGTCCTCCTTTAAGGTAGTGGAAAGTGTTACAAAAATGGAAAATGTCTGGTCTCTGCAGTGGTGTGTGCACTGGGCTGTAGATATCTGTGCAGCCCATTTATAACCATCAATATAAAACAGTTACCAAAAAGTCCTCTCATGGATGAAATGCACTTTTTGCTTATAGTGATTTGTAGCAGGTACTCTCTAATAATGGAAAGGACTGTCTGTATGGTATAGATCTTATTACCCTTCATAATCACAGAAACTGATGAAGAAATGCAAGTGACTTGCCCCAAACTCTCTGAAATGTGTAAATTCTAATAGTTTATATATGGAGGACCAATAACTGGTAAGCACCTCAGTTTTGTGCGTATGAGGTGAAAGAGCACCAAGGTGGTTAAGGAACTGGAAGAATTTCTGTCAGCTCTCAAGGTGTGGCAGGAAAAGTAAGCGGAAGCAGGAGATGAAACATTTTGGATGATGGGAGGTCTTGCTGTGGACTTTTAGCATGTGGAAGCTGGGAGCAATTGCACTGGGGCTGTGTTGGGAGGGCGCAGCAGGTAGGAGCGAGTGCTTAGCAAACACGGCTTACTTTGCTGCTGTACCTGAGCAGGGAAACTGATTTGCTTCATCCTGAATTGAATTCATTGCTCTTAATACAATAATTGATTATTGTCCTTGAATCGTCAGGTTTCTTGAACTTTGGGATTACAGATTTGCAGGTATTGAAAAGTAAAGTTGGATTTCCTTATTTTTTTAATTCATCTGTCACCTCTTTCTGTTATGACAGTCTTGAAGGTGTTCTATCTGAACCAGCATTAGTCCCTGTTCAGCACATCTTTGTCCTCCAGACATGTTTGGCAAACAGAGCATTCGATGTGCTCTCAAGACACGGCATGGCAGAGGAGCAGTTGGCCGGGTAGAGAGAGGTCAGCAGCGCTGCAGGGCACTTGGGCAGAGCTGGGTATGGATTCCACATGACAGTGGATGGGAAGTGCTGGCTGACATGCCTTTGGTGAGAAACAGTGATAACTGGTCAGTAGTTTCTGCTGTGAGAGCTCGACTGTATGCAGGAATTTAAAAATAAATAAATATTCAATTTTATCTTCCTTAATCATGCACACACCCCAACCCTGAAAATGTAGGCAGGAAAAGGAGACTAGTAATTAACACACGGGTAAGAACAATTGTGCTGGAGCAAACAAAGGTCCTTATATTCAAATACTGAATCTCTGAGGATGGTTGGTAATACATAAGATGCTTAGGGAAGAATATAAGAAATGGAGCAGTATTCAAAGTGCAGGTATATCAGAGATTTCTGCAAGGAAGAACCCGTGTCTTCGATTCTGCTTCATTTTCTTCCTAAGAATTCCAAACATACCTGCCTTTTTGCTGCCTCTGAGTATCAAACTAACAGTTTCATTGACCTGTTGATGATGACTCACATATTACTTTCTATAGGGATAGTAAGTAGTATATTGCTAAATATATATAGCTAGCATTGTTTTACCCTTGTGTGCATTACTGTGTTTTAGGAATATTGAATTTGAATGCTTATTCAGCCGTTGTGAGATCTTTCTGAAACTCCTTGCAGTCACATTTAGATTTAATTACCCGAAATAACTTTGTATCTTTACCAAAGCAATCAAGCAAGTTTCTTATTCAAGTGACTTAATTGTATGACTGCAAGGCAATTTAGCTTTGAGAGAGACACTTCCAATGCCTGTATGTTTTGAATATAAATATCGATTTTCATGCCGATAATATTCTGCTAATGGTGCTATAGCTTTGCTAACTGTTTTTTCAGATGTAAATGTCTAAATAAAACAACCAAGGCTAAAGTCCAGGATTTTTAAAAATATGTGGATAATGGGTAGGTTAAACTCCTGTGTCCGCTGCCAAATTTCACATGTGTGCACAGGGACAACACAATCTACTTACACTCCCCATTTCTGTTCTTGTCAGTTAATGGAGTTCTCGCATTTAGAGAAGAACACACATTAGGAAGCAATACTGAAAGCACATTTAGTATAATATTTATGGGCAGAAATGAAAGTGTAGTCTTGCTTTTTACATCCATAGGTTTAGATGGCTATAGTTCAGTATGCTGAAGTGTTCTAAATATTGTGTCTGATTGTGGCAGTAAGCAGGGAATTGGTAATAGTTGATAATATGATTGCTCTATAGTTACCTGCACTGGTAAACTTGATCAAAAAAAAAAAAAAAAAATCAGTGCTGGGAGAGCGACAACAAATGAATCTCATAGGGTGAGCTTGTTATCTGAAAGTTAATCCTGTATGGATTTTAAAGAACAGAAAAGGCTTGGTTAAATCATAAAGCAAGTGAAGTCTCCTTTCCATAAAGATGCAATAAAATAAGAGAGTAATAAAGCATTAATATTATCAATTTCCTTATGGAGTATTGGCTTGAAATGGTTTCAGTAAGTACAAGAGTTGGGTGAAAAAGAATGAATTTCTTTAAAGGGAAGTAGAGCTTCTTACAGAAGAAAATAACGGTTTTAAAAGAAAGAATTGAATGGAAAGGTGCCCCTTGTGGTCTGTAGATGACTGTAGGTGTTCTGGAATGCACAAACTATTTATCATGGGAACAGCCATCCATCAAGCCAGTTTTTTCACTTACCCTTGCCATGAATGAAGCCTACTGAATGTTTAATAACTCATGTTGATAAAAACCGGCTTTGTTCTTCCCTGGTGGCAGCTGCATGTGAGGGGTGTATGCCTTCTGTGGGCTGCCCACAGCTGAGCTCTCTGAGCAGTGCTGGCTGATGGCAGTATGAGATTAGTTTGTGCCACTGTGAGAGTTCTTTGAAGCTGAAATTTGCATATAATAGTTCTGGGGGTTCTTTTTGCATTGGAAGAGAGAGAGATTGTTGTATGCATTTCTTTAACTAGGGGTTTGCTTTATTGCATGTGTAACTGGTGTGATCACAAGTGCAGCTTTACCAAACAAACTTCTTCTAGAATATTTGGAAATGTCTCAGAAAGAGACCTGCCTACGCTGATCCCCTCTTTTTATAAATTCATCTGCTGACCCTGGTCCTCTTTGGTCTCTGTCTTGGGATTTGGAAAAGTACCTGGCTGGTATTTCTGATATATAGCACAATATGCTGGAGCTTCCCTGGCATCTCTCAACACAGAGTCATCGTGCCTCAGCGCTGAGCAGCTCAAGGGCAGAAAAACGTAGTGAGGTTGTGGCCTGAGCAAGCCCAGGAAGGATTGTTTGAGACCATCAAGTTCTTACTCACTTGATGTGAGGACAAATCCATTTCCTAGGATGTGAAGTTAGTTCTCTAAGTCACTGTCTCTGCTTTGTCCTTTTCAATTACTTCATGTGAAAGCCAGTGGCTATTTAATAGGCATTTTCAATATCTCCTTTCCAGTGCATCTCCAGGGAAAATGATTTGAGGGAAGGAGAGAGCAGACAAATTGGCAGCACTAATTTACCATTAACTACCAATTATATTTGTGGATGGTCAAAGTCATGCACAGAAATAAAGCAGAGTGACTTAATTCTCCGCTTCATAATGCTGGCCTGGTTCCCTTTCTGGTTAGCCCACTTAAAAGCACTTAAAAGTAGAGAAGAGAGGAGGATACTAGCCAGCTCATTTTGGGTTTGGATTGGTTTTTTTCTAATCTTTGAATGCTTTACCTTATGAAGTGGGTCTTGACTTTTGCCTCCCAGGTCTGGTGCAAGCTACAGTCATTGCCTGTCCGGAGGTCTTGTGACCCACGAGACAGGCGTGTTTTTCTCACGTTGGTTTGTAGATGGTGCCTTTAGCAGCGGGGGCAGAGGATGACAGTGAGCCAAAAAGACCTCGTTCGTGTTTATCCACAGGGACCTCACCTGAACTGTGCACTGCTCCTGCGTGTGCAGGACTGCAAGCAATTAAGATTGCTTGACTGGAGAAGGCCATGATTTAGTAGTCACTGTAAATGAGAACAGGATTAAATTATCACTGTGACATGACACTGGCCACAGTTCATTTTCGGAATGTCACAGTCAGCTTCATAATCAGCTAACTCTCAGGACTGACAATGCACTTGGCAGCATTGTGACCCTTTGCCCTGCGTCTCCATGTGCCAGAGAGCTCAACGAGCCACAAATCAGCACCAGACAGGCTGTAATCTTCAGCCTGCAATAACAGCATGAGCCAAAATGGAATATGGTTTACCTTAAAGTGCAAGGCTGAAAAAAGCAATGGTTTGGGAGTGAGCCCATGTGCTGGTCCCCTCGGGCACAGCAGTCAGCAGGGAGAGAAAATATATCAAGGGTGACAGTTTAATCCTCTGCCAATTGCATGTCATTTTATACTGCAGGCCAGGGAGTTTCAATAGGAAAAGAGGTGGTGTCTTGCACATAGACTTCCATTGTGTTTCCTAACTGAGAATAAAAAACAGGTTTTGTTCCTTTCTACAGAAAAGAGTTGAGGGTTTTCAGCTGGCTGTCGTTTGAGAACATTTAAATCCCATAATCTGTTTTAAAAGTTGTTGCATGAGTGTTCACCCTGCTATCCAGAGCTGTGTTTTATAGATCAGTTGCACACAGAATTAAAACAAGTGTTTTACAGTTTGTAATTTTGCCCGTACATATGAAAGAGCTGTCTTATTTGATTATTATATTCATACTACGATGACTCTCTTAATTTCCTATTTTCCCAGATGTGAAAATAGGAAATTGCGATGTCAGAAAAGAGCAGATCCCCCCTGACTTTTACATGTGTGATAAGCAGTGAGAAATGCAGTAATGTTCCTTTTTGCATTATTGGTCATTTGCCCAGTAACTTTTCATGCAACTACTTGTATATTAGTCCGATCCAGTTGCAGCTATTTTGTATATAGAGTAAAGAGATGCTAGTTATTGTGACATGAAGAACAAAGAACATAACGTAACTTCAGGTAATTCAGCAGTTCCCTAATCCTGATAACTTTGTCCTTTATCCACAACTAAAAGGGTTTTAGCTTTTTCTATTTTTTCTTTATACCAAATCTGTGTTTAAAAAAAATATCATATGAATAGTGGAGAAAATAATTAGACCTTGAAAAAAACCCTAAAACTTACTGAGGACAGAAAGATGTGCCATATATAAACTGTGGTGAATTTTTACAAGACCAAGTACAAGTTTTCCAGGTATATTTGGAAGATGTTGGGTTTATGATGAAAGATTGCTTTTAATTCAGAAATTGCTTATCAGGTGTTTAGTTTAATCCACACATGTGACCAGCTGAAGGAAGATTATGCAGTGAGTAATATCCTTTCAGGACTGCTTGAACAGCAGCTCAGACTGGGAGTCAGGACACCTATTGTACAACAGGCTCAGGTCTGCAGCATGATTTTGAACACGCTGCCTCAACCCCATCAGCTCTCATTTCCCCTCTGACCTTGGGTATATCTTGTCTATTTAGGATGCAGATGTATTGTAAGTCTGTTTCCCTTTGATGAAGTGCTTGTGCTATGCAGTCATGATCTCTGCTTCTGAAATAATCTTTCATTAAATCTGCCTGGGTGAGGGGCCTCTCTGAGACTTCTTCTAATTTAGGAGCCATTTAAGACAAGCAGATCTTCTTTTTTTTTTCCAGTGTCAGTGATTTTTAATTGAAGCTGAATAGCTGAATTTTCAATGCAATCAGAGAAATATTTTAATTTGCTTTGCACTGCTGTCTCCTCCTCACGGTGCATTAACATTGCTGGAGTAACTCATCTTCAAACAAGTTCCCCAGCCAGGAGCTCTGAAGGCTCCCCCAGCCCCTGTGGTAGGATGTTAGTGTCAAGTAGCCCCGGTGCTTTGCAGGAACTGTGGATTTGGGCTTGTGAAGTGCTGAATTACCACAATGTGACTCTTCAGTCAGGCAGTAGCTGGGTGATGAGCTTTTGGTTTGGTGGAGGTTTCTTTTATTATTTTTATTGTGGATTTTGTCTTGGGTTTTGTGGTTTAGAGGTTTTTGTTTGATTGGTTTTGATTTTTTGTTTGTGTGTTTGGGTTTTTTTTCTCCCTGGGGATTTTAGGATTACTGTTACGAAAGGGACAGTGAAAAAGATGACATTACCAGCCACGGTGGAAAGGCAGGTGCTGTACTGGGTTGGGTCAGGGCTGTCAGAGGGGAAGAGGGCTTGCTAATGAACAGTGAAAGGAGAAGCAGAGGGTGCGCTCTCCATTCTTAAAACTAGGTCAGTCCTCATTAGGCAGCATTTTCATATGTCACGTAACAGATAAATCCCAGAGTGCAATACTTCTTCTCTGAATATAGATGGGTTTGTGTTAATTCTGTGGATGGGAGAACCTGCACTGGGTGTGTTCTTATCTTAGCACTAATGTTTGCCCAGCTCCTGCAAAATGCTGAGTGTTAACTCTTTGGTGAAATTTATGACTTGCCTTCAATTTACTGTCTCAAGCGCTGCAATCCTGATTAGGTTCTGCAACAAGCATGTGCAAATTATTCTATGAGTGTTTCAAATGGCATTTCATGCTTATAGCTCTGGGCTGCTAATCAACGTGCAGAAATGCTCTGACATTTAAATAGCTTTAGCAAACTTCACCGGAATTACTTGCGAAGAGCAAATTGCAACATTAAAGCTTAATTTCACTGAAGCTGCAGGCTTTCAAATGCCCATTCAGCGTTGACATGAACCCTTCAGATCTGAAGTTGCACCTGCTTCTAAGATGCAGACTTTTCATCGTGTGTTAGCGGTGGTGATGTGGGCTACTTGAGAGTAACCCCCTGGAGTGATCCTGAGGAGTGAAATGTCAGCGAGGCTGGAATCCTTATGCTTTTAAGCCAGTAGCAACAGAGCTAGCATTTAATGTGTTTCTCTTCCTGTCTACTTGTTTGGTTTGGGGTTTTTTTGGTGGTTTTTTTGTTTGTGTTTTGTTTGGTTTTTTTTTTAAGCAGAGAAACCTACTTGAAAAGTCCTGCTACTGCTTGTGCAGGTCTCAATTTGTGCTTTACTGACTTGTGAACTTTGGAGACACGACTGTAGGCTCTCTGGTTTTACCAAATGTAAAATGGGGAGAGTTGCACCACATAGAAGAGCTTTCAGGTGCTAGTGCTTCTACTACATTTTTTAAATGACCAGTTGGAAAGAGCTTTGGAAAAAACAAAATCTCCGTTTTACTGGATCAGTTTTGCCTTTAAGTGATAGCATAAATATATGTATGAACTTGAGTTTTGCCCTCTTCAGTTGTCTATTTATTTGCACATTGTGTTTTTAAATGTAAATTTAAATCTGTGAAGGCATTTAACAACTCTGTCATCCCATCCCATGTATAGGTTAGCCTTGTTAATAAAGCTGTAACAAATAATACTGGCGCTTGGCAGAACAGTGAGAGTGTGGCTTGTGAAGGAGGGTGCTGGGCATCCAAGTTCTATCTGGTCTGTTACCCTCTGGCTTGTCACGAACGGTGTGGTGCTGGGGTGGGCGCAATGAAATACCTTTCTGCACCTTTTTGCCTGTGCACCTAATGATCCTTGTTCCTTCTCCGTCGCTTGTTTATAGCACCCTGGCTTGAATTAGATCCCCATGATTTGCATGTGGATCCTGTGTAGATATAACTGAATTTTTGAGTGTTTGTCCTGCGGTAAGTAGTGTGTGTTGTTTTGTGCTCGTTTCACATCCAAAATGGGACTAAACTTTGCTGCTCCTAGTTTCTGCCATAGTCACCAAAGGTCTGAGAGAGGCAGTGGTGATTGAGTAAAAGTAAGAAGGGGAGCAAAAGGTTGCCTACAAAAGGTGTCGTGGAGCAGGTGGGGTGTCTCCCGAGAAACCACAGCCCCATAGTCCAGCCCCTGGAGACTCTTGGTGAAGCTCCGTCACCCGTGGAAGAGAAATCTGGTTCAGAAAGGCTTTAGGAAAAACAGTTGTCTTTGTGTCCCGGGACATTCACAAACACAGTAATGTGCTAGTAAATCATAAGCAATATTTTCAGTCTCTTTCTTCCTGCAGTTTCAGAGTATTTTGTAGACTGCTTTGAGTGAGCTTTGAATCCACATGATAATTACCATGGTTCATGGTAATTATCTTTTATCTTTATTAATTTTTCTTCGTTTTTAAACTAATGGTGAACATGAGGCCTAGATTACACTCCAGGAGACTTTGCATCTCATGTCCTACATTTGTTCACTTACTAAAGAGAGAGTCACACTCTTAAAAAAATCCCAGTCACAGGTTCAAATATTTCCTTAGTATCAAAACCAATTGAAAAACTCAGAAACCAAATATATCAGCTTAATAAAATTTCCAGTTCCAAAATAGGCTGCAGTTCTACATCAGCTTCTCACAGACCTGCACAGAAAAGACCACAAATAATTGAGTAGTAAATATATCTGGATTGGCTACTATCATTAATAATATCTGTCCCTAGTTAACAGCTACTTTCAATATATAGTCATTCAGTACTAGTCTGGCAGCGTGAATTACAGTGCCGTGATTCATGCTTGCTTTTCTGTTGGGACTGTGGTTGGGAAGTAACTAAGTACTAGCTGTGAATTATTGTTCCGTCATTCATTCCTTGCAGAGTCTTAGTGAAATCTTTTATACTGTCATATTTTAAAAGGCACAACATATCAGAAGAGCCACCTGAAAATAAGTAATGCATTAAGTAGAGGAACACAGAAGCACAAAGGAGTCTTCTCTCAATAGCCCAAGGCTGAAAACATTTGAGTGTGCAAAAAGGAGTGTTCTTCGCTGCACTGTTTGTAATTGCTTATCAATATCTAAAGGGCGGGTGTCAAGAGGATGGGGCTGGACTATTTTCAGTGGTTCCCAGCAATCGGACAAGGGGCAACTGCTGTGCTAGGCCTGTACTCACACAGGTAAAAATGCTAACTCTTTCTTCAGCCTTATCCTTGGAACCGTCAGCCTTCTGCTCACAGAGTGTGATGCTGCCTCAGGGCTTACCCGCTGCCAGGTTCTTGGGCACAGGGAAGGGAGAAGCACAAAAGCCCAGGCAGGTCCCTGTTGATGAAGTTGTTGCTGCTGCTGTTATTACATTTGCTTTGTCAAGCGCCAGCAGATTTATTGATGCTGTGCCAGAGGGAGGTGGATGTTTCCTGTTCTCTTGAGTTTAAAATCTAAGTGCCACCTCTGTGAGCTGTACAGCCTTTTACTGATCATCTGATGCTTTCAGTTGTTTTTTTGAAGTCGCACTAGCAGTGAATACCATTGCAAAATCTGATCCTTGCTAAGCAGCTGGATATTAATGTGCCAGAAGCCTCTGAGGAAGAGTTAATTTGTGGGCATGATATTAGCATGCTTTTTTTATTCAGGGCTGATGTGAAAGCATTTTTCTTGTGATGTATTTGTCACGATGAATTTGAAGGAATAGAGAGTAAAGAGGTGAAACCTGATGTGTGGAGTGTGGAAGTGAATAGAGAGGAGAACCTTGGAAGAAAGCTGGAGGGAAAAGGCTGGTCAGAGCAGGTGCTGAGAGGAGATGCTTTTGCAGAAGGAGGTAATATTTAATAAGTGACCTATAGGCCTGCTCATGAAATCAAGCAAAGTATAGAAAGTTAGAATTGTTAATGGAGGGACCTGAGCCTTTAGGCTTCTCAGTGCCTTTGAAAAATATCTTGCTTCATGAGTAGCGAATTCCTTTCAGAAAGGACAATTCTGTTACCACCCAAAAGCCTCTTTTGTGTCCTCAGTCTGCACCTGCTCTGATGCCGTGGGAAGCGGTGGCTAATCCACCTCCTCCACTCTTCCCTGTGGCTCCAAAAGCTCTGCAGTAGCAGTTCTCTTGCATTAGTCTTTGCCTGCAATATGCTTCCTTTTGGCTCTCGGGCATTCCCAACAACATTGTAAATAATTCATCAGGACTGTCTGTCTTCATCATAGCAGATACAGCGGAAAGATATTTGAGGGAACTGTAAACTTGCATCTCTCTGGATCTTTCCAAATCCTTCTGAGACCCACGTGTATGTTTATTTTTCTATGTGTATCACATTCACCAGTATTTTTGAATATGAGGAATGGAGCTGATTATGTTTCAACCTTCTTAGGAAATGTCTGATCTGATTCCACCCACCTGGTGTTACTTTGTTGATTCCTGTGCAGTTCTGTAAGGTGAGAGCAGAGTAAGCAAAGGATGGATTTAAATCACAGAACTGAGGATCTTTCCTGGGCTTTTAAGAGCTTGGGAGGAGGTTTTCTCCCGTGTAATTCAACTGATTTTTACATATTATGTTAGCAAATAATTTACACACATCCTAGGGTCCTGCTCCAGTACATGCTGTTCTCCAGTTATTCCAGGGGGAACAGTTTACACATGCACAAGGCTTATCTAGACTAAGCTTATTTAAAAAACTAAAAAAATTGCTCCAGACCTTTTTTCTTTTGTGTTAATTGCAAAATTTTAACTTTTTAAATATGAAACTCTGTCTCTTCATATTAGTATTTTTGGACCTCTTTCAAATGTTCTGTAACATGATGTACTTCCTTCATCTGAACTTTCAATTTATACTGTAATGTAACATATTAGTCTTAGTAACACCATTAATTCATCTGTTAGTTTTCCCAGTGAAGGTCTCAATTACTCTACAACTGTGAATTTCTTAGGGGGAAGCTTCATACTGGTGCGAAAGGGAAAATTACTAAAGAAAACATATGCATACACACACATATATATGAAATAGATATGTTTATGTATAAAATAACTGGAGAAACTGATCTATGTAAAAGATTCTTCTAGGGAATATCCCATGAGTAGTTGGTACTTTCTGGTATGTTTGCATGCTACAAATAGAAATCTCTTAAAAATATAGGGACGCATCAGTTAATTTTGACTGGAGGGAGCTGATACCTATTAAATATGCTGAATGTTTTAGAAAAGGAATTTTTTTTACAAGTTTTCAATTTAAGACTAACTGATTTCCACAGCAGATACTACTTGTAATAGTTAAGTGAATTTATCTGGTTACTCGATTATTAGGTCCCTGGGAATTTAGAGCTATTATATTTTAGCCTCTCTTATCTGGCTTTTAGCCTGAGATTAGGAGAGGAAAATAAGCTTTCCAGATTTCTTAATTCCTACTTGATTTTAAACTTTTAATGAATTATAAAATGAAATGAGAAGAAAAGTTATTTTATGCACCTGCAGAAGAGACTGCAATTATGCAAACTTATTTATACTGAGCTTCTGAATTCATGTGTTCAGTCGACAGCCCCCTTCATTTCAGTGGTCAGAGTCAGTTCAAAATATTTGTAGTAAACAGACATTGCTTGAACATACATTTTTGCATTTAATCCCAGCTCTTTTAATGAAGGCATAGTATTCTGAGCTGTTAATGTATGAAGTTTCACAAATTAAATTTTAAATACTACTACTTTCAAAAAACATTCAGAAAATTTTAAACATCGTGTTATGTGGAACCTTCACTATATTTTTTTTTTATAGCATCCTTCATTTGAATAGACTTTATTTGATGAGTAATATAAACCCAGGTGCAGTATGATATTAATTATAGGTGTAGGGAGAACTTGAAGAACTTAAGGCTGAGGAGCCCTGCCCTGTAAAGCCATAGGGTCTGTTCAGCTGAGACTAAGCCACAAGCTCTTGCTCCAATATTGAGTGTAATCCTTGTTGTGCAGTGACCTCTACAGCTGGAGGGATGATAGAGGCTGCTTTTAAGTGATCTGCTGCTCTGTGACTGGCATCTGCAAGTGCAGCCCACATGTCAAAAGCAATCTGCCTAACTAGTGTAGAAAGACCCAAGGGCTTTCAAATAAAGTTAAACTTGTAACAACCTGTCCCCTTTTTGTTACTGGATGACGATCATAACATAGCTTACATGTGCTAATGACATCAGTGTTGTAAAAATACCACAGGCACATTCTTGGTAAAACCTGACAGAGGAAACCTAAAAATTTATAATGTTGGCAAACTTCTGTATGTGGAACGTAGAATTCAGTATAGGCATGGTTATTCCAGAAGTTTAGTTGCGGGTTGTTTTACTTGGAATTATTTCTACTTATTATTGAATTTTCTTTGTTATGACTTCTTTCATTTGCTGTGCAAAGATTCTAGGTCATGTCTTCTGGTGGAGATTAATGCTGACGGTAGCAGAGATTTGTCAAATAGAAAATCAGTTCACTGTGGCACAGTCTCCACAGGTAGTTTTAGTTATATATACTTGTTTTGTTGCATACACTATGGCAGTCTCAGGGATGGATTAAAATCAGAGCCTTATTGCACACTGGGATATCATCCCTGTTCCAAAGAGCATCCATTTGTACTGTCCAGCATTGGTCACCTCCAAATGGTGAAGGGAAGAGTATTCCGTTCTCTCTGCAAGACATGCAGGGAGCAGCTTGGCCGACTAACGTAGGGTATCTGGTGTAAATGCGGTTTTGAATTCAAAGCTGGTGAACTACATCAGAGCTGGTAACCTCAGCATTGTCTTCTCTCTCAAACATCAGTTTGAAATTCCCCAGCATTGCAAGGTTGTTGTAAGTGAAGCCAGTGGAGATTAACAAGATCTTCAAAGGTTTTAGTAGAATTTCCAGTATCTCCGAGTGAGGTGTCAATACATTATGCTTGTGGAACGAGTTTCTCTGTTCCAGGCTAACATCATCGCATAGGTCCTGGTTGCAGCCAAAAGAATTTAAGGAGTCTTACAAGCATCTACTGCACTAGTGCTATGGCTTTCCTGTACCACCGCTTCAAGCTGTTCTGTATTCTCTTGGTCCGCACACAAACCCCTCTGTCAGTAGGTTTGGTGATGCTTGTCTGAATAGGTATGTTAACCAAAACCTGATTTTTACTTTCTCCTTTCTTGTTATTTCATCCATTTTGCCTTTCTACATTTCACCAGACCCAGAAAGGCAGGCAAGCTTTCTCACAATTCTCATAATAGCATACTGGAACAGCAAAATGCAGGCCAGGCCTCCAGAAATCCTAACAGCACAGCCTTGGGGACATAGCGTGGTGTAGGGCTCTTGGTTGTGGTGGCTTACACCTGGCTTAGAATGATATTCTCGGACACTGGTGCCTGTCAGACAACCTTAGCTGTGAGCAGCTGCTTCCTAACATCTTCCAAATCCCTTTGGAACAAAGCCTGGATGTTTGGTAACGGAGAGGCAAATGGCACTTAGATTGGCAGTCCTGCTGTTTTGTGTTTCTCTTTTAATGATTAAAAAACAATCTTGATACGCTGTGAGCTAGCACTGACAGAGAAAATAGGAAATTGGTCTCCCCATGAGACATTCATCAATTAAAAATGAGATATCTCATTTTGCAGACTAAGTATCTGGAGTGTGTGACATGGTGTATGCTATGGATGGTGTACAATCAATTGACAGAACAGAATGCTGGGTGGACTCTGCCAAAAGGCTGCAGACTGCTAGGTTGATTCCCCAAGAGCACCTTCTAAGTCTACTGATATACACAGATTTATAGGATGATATGAGGTGAGCCTGGTTTTTGTCTTTCCAAAACAAGAAGCAATTACTGTTTCAACACAAACGCTAACTTTTTTTTTTTGCTTCCAACGAATTTTGTTTAAAAACATGTTGTGAAAAATGAAAGAAATAGCAGAACAGTGGAAATAAAGGTGTTACCTGACATGCGTCAAATGTTATCTACTTCTGCAGGGCTCCAAGGATGCTCAGCACCTCCTAGTTTCAGGTTCCTCAATTTTTCATTTCCCAGAATGAAAAAAAAAACAAAAACATTTTTCACTGAGCAAATATAGCAAGTAAGCAAGAAGAGGGTCTGGTGAAGCAAATACTTGATATAGTCAAGGGCTCAATTATGCATCAGTGGATTCAATTTATAGAGCAGAGAGCATCAGTCTCGGATGAAGTCAAACTCCCACACAGAGCACTAAAGCATGCGCTGACAGAATGAATTAAGTAGAGTGCTAGCCAGAAGTCACTTCTTCCAAAAGGTAATTTGATTCAGTCCTACAGAAATTAGGCTCCAGAAGTGGAATATTTACATCTCTTGTTTGAGATAAGTCAGAACATGTAGAAAAAAAGAGCACGTTTATTAGAGCTGTCTTGTTCTTGGGTGAAAACTTTTCCTTTGATACAAGCATAGCTCTCCAGAGGTAATCTGGTGAGAAGACACTCCTGTACACTTGATTTACAGAGTCTGAGCATCTCAGACTATGTAAGTGATAAATTTTCCCAGATGTGTTTCAATACAAGTGAACTGTTTGTGTGACATCTGGATAATGCAGGTGGTATGAAATGCATACAGGACTAAAGAGCATCAAAATGCATCTTTATCTGCTTCTCTTAGTTCTAGGACCAAGAAAATCTTATTTATGAGAAAGTGATAGAGTTCATCGCTTTACTCTTGATACTATATGGACTGCTCTGATACACAGTGTCAAAAGAGATACAAAAGAACAGTGTTGAGAGTGCAGAATGAGGCCAGTTGTGTTCCTGTTTGCTTTTGCGTACTAGTAAAAGCTTTAATGTGACTGGTCTGCCTACATATGACCCTAGAAAATCAATAGACCTTATCCTCTGTTGTTGCAGGCAACCAGGTTCTGGCTTTCAAGTACTCCTGTGTGAGCTTGTGCTCTCATCTGGTTGGGTTTGCTCCCATTCCTCCTGTTGGAAGGAGGATTATCTTTCAGAACCACCTGACGGGTCTGGAGACTTTTGCTTTTCTATTGGAAAAGCTTTTATAGAAGCAGAATACATCAAGCAGCCAAAACTGTAAGATTTTTACTTCAAATGCAGAGGAGCAGAGAGTTACAATCCAGCTGTCTTGAGACCTTAAGTTTGACTGAGGCCTTGAAGTTCCATCTCCAGTCCTAGATGGTGAAATGCTGGTTTACTGCCAAAAGAAGGGAAACAATATGCATTTATCTCTGATGTGTTCTGCTAGGGAAGCTGCTATCAGTTCATATTAGCTGACGTAGAGGTGAGCAGACACAGAGTGAGTTGTGGTGAAGGACTCTGTGTTCTGTGGCCTTTCAGAAGCCTCACCCACTCATATATAAATGGCTCGGAGATGGTTTGGGTCTTCTCCAAAACACAATACCTCATCATCATCTTCTTTCTACTTCATTCCACTAATGAGTTAGCAGCTCCACTTGAGGCTGGTGCAAAAACACCAACAAAAACACTGCAAAAATGTGTTGACATTAGACTTCGTTTTTTTGTGGCCTGAACAATCTGTTTGGCGCATGGTCTGAGGGTCAGGTTGACTGCAGTGAGCTGTACAGTGTGTTTTGCAGATATTTTTCACTCAGTTGTTGGCAGAGCCCCAGGATACTGCGGCTCACTCCATTGACTCTTTCACTTGCATTTCCAATTTTCTTTGCGTGAAGGCTCAATCTATCACAGGGAACCTTTCCACTGGCCATTAATTCTCATTGACTGGCTGATTGACTGGACTCCCATGCTGCATCACTTTGAAAGTTAATAGCATTACTAGAAATGCAAGAAACGGCTCACATGGTGACTTTAAAAAAAAAAAGAAAAGGGGCAAAAAGGAGGTGATTGCCAATTTGTCAGGATTCACGCAGTGAGTGAGTACACCTCCTCTGAGTTATCCGAAATTGCATTTGACTGGTGGCAGCCTTAATGGGCCAATTGTCATTTTGATTGACAACCCTATGGCAGAGTATAATGAAGCTGGTATAAATTAAATGAAGCTGCAATGACAGGAGCAGCTCAGAGCTGTCTTCAGGGTACGTCCGGACTGCACAGCAAGTGTGGACCCAAGGCTGTGCTCCAGTCCAGCCCTGCCAGCGATTCCTCGCTCCCTGCACACAAGGCTCTGTGCTATCATGTACGAGACAGACCTGAGGCCACACTGGTAGGCACCATGGAGTAAAACCCTGCCTGCCTCCGGTGCTGAGCAGGAGAGATGTATCCTGCAAGACGTGCTGAGCACTGTGTGTTTAACCTACTCTGCAAACAGCGTAACATCTCTGTGGAGTCCTGAGACAATGGCAGACAGGGCTGGGAGGCAAACTGAGCGTGTCTGCTCATATGATATAAGCCCAAGTCCTAGGCTTTACACTGACAACATAGAAGCATAGTGAAAGGGTAAGGGTTTACCAGGATATAGGCCACTTTTTAGTCTAGATGACACTAAAAAGCACTCTTTTGTGCTATGTTCTTGTTGCCTTTAGAATAAAGAACTTAAAAGCTATGTAAAGGGCAGGTACGTTTTCCGTTGCTTTTCTTTTCTGATTGATGTTTGCAGAATTGTAGTTTGCATGCATTTTTTATTGGAGACTGAGGATCAGAGGAGGCTTATGTGTGTTTTACCTTGTGCTGAAAAGAAATTTTCTCCCTGAACTCCCTTTTCTCCCTGTTTCTCCTTGAACTTCCCTTCAACTCCTTCTTTTCCATCCCTGGAAAGAGCAGGCTTGGGTACTGTCAGCAGATCTGGTTACTGGTTCTCTCAAACTACAGCATCATGGAGAGTGAAGGATTTGAGATGTGTTGGGTTTGGCAATACAGAAGGTGTTGCCAAGGTGCTGAGACATACTCCATTCCTTTGGCCATCAGGAACCTTGGGAACACAACCAAAACTAACTTGAATAAAGAAGGGAAAGGTTGTGTTGCTGGAAAATTTGGGAATGACTGGAGATGACAAAATGTTTTTCACAGAATTCTAATTCCGTGAATTAGAGCAAAACTCAGTAATAAAATCTTCCTTACACTCTTAACAAGTTCTCACAAATATATGTCTTCATGTTTGTCATACAGAGCGAAAGCATTCACACCGGTGTGTGCATGAGACAAAGAAATCCAGAAACTGTATACAAATGATGATGTTCATTCTGTTACAAACCTAACCTAGAGAAGGTGAGAAGCAGAGTGATTGTCTCCAAAGTGGGAATATAAAGCAGTTCTAAAGTGAAGATGCTGCAAAATAACCATTCCTGGGGTTTTGAGGAGAGTGGCAGTGCCTGCTGGTATATTTGCCTTTTGCGAGATTCCTCCTAACATTTCAGGTATTCAAACTATCCCAACGCTTCTGCTTTCTTTTTCTATTTCTGTGAGCTGTCGTTCTCTGTCAAGGCAAGAATTTCTTCAGAATCTGTTCTTCAGCTGCTGAACTGGTATCAGTTTGTTTTTCTTCAATTGGGTTATAATCTTCTTTGAAGGGATTGGGGGGGCTCAGTGTTGCCTGAAAGTAATTTGGGTGTGGTACACAGTCCACATCAAACACTTCCCTGTGGCAAACACATGGGTGAGTGTGTCCTTTTGGTAACATCAGCATTAAGGCCAAAGAATAAAGCTGAAAGACAGGATTGCTCACACCCCAAGAGGGATGTGTCTGTGTTGGGAAGTTCAAAGAGAGCACTTTGGGCAAGGGAAGCAGCTGCTTGTTGTCCTCTGTTGGGAATAAACAGAGGAAGGGTTTCCACTGCCGCCTTTTCCTCACAAAAACACTCAGCAGCTTAATTTTTGATGGAGAGGAGAAAAGATTGATTATTTCTTTCTCAGCCTTTACTGTGAAGTGTTCTCTCGAGTTAGGATTACTTTCCTTTTTGCACCTTGAAGACATGTTGCCATCAGCTTTTATATCAGTAAGGCTGCTCTAATTCTTTCTGCTGATTTTGTGAAAACAATTATGCATGATCCCTCGGTTGTGACTTGCTGCAACTGGAAAAGCAGCAGTACTTGTGAGATTTCCCACAGCCACACGAACAGAACTGTTTCCAGATCAGTCTTTTCCTATAACACCACATGCCAATCTCAGAGTGACTGTAAGCTTCTGAAATTGTGTATCCTCACATGTAATGAGAAGAGTGTTCATGAGGATGACAAGTACAATTTTAAAATGTGGATAAGTCCAACTTCCAAGACTGACAGTGGTAGGGGATAATTTAGGAACTGTGGAATAGGTCATTCCTCTCAAAACAGCACTTCTAGACTTCTCTGCATGCGTAGGTTTTTGTACCAGTAGAACAAAATCAGTGTATCAGAAGAAAAAAATGTTGGCTTATGTTTTTACATGATAAACTGATAGGTGTGAAATTAATAATTAATCTAGTTAACATAGAATCAAATTGCTTATCAAATTAACTTCCTGTGCAGGAATAAGCCTTTCTGATTTAATCCTACACATACACACCAATACTCAGAGACAGTTGCCTGTATCTTAAAATTAAGAGGATGGCTAAAATGCCAAAGCACCTATGTGTAAAAGATTCTCATGCTCCATTTTGAAGTATTTTCTTCTCTCCTTAATGGCAGTGTAGCTAATTGGGTAGTTCTTGCTTAGATCCCCACAGCCTCCCTCTTTCTCTCAAGTTTGTAAGCTAAAGGCTCTGAGGTAAAAACAAACACGCCAGCTCCTCTGCTGGAATAGTAGTAAGTCAGAAAACTGTCATCTTTTACAATGCACAGCTCTCATGGGAACCCTATTCTTTTCATTTATGAATAGGCAGAAAAGGATGGATTTAGAAAAAATGTCAGATGTGACAAAGTGAGAGAATCAAACACAGGTGCTGAAACTGAAATTCATTAATAATTTTATTAGAGGAAGGAGACTGCATGCAAAAGTTTATGTAGTTTCAGGGCAAAATGAAGTTTATATGGTTTCCTTTTACACAGGAGAAAAAAGAGTAAGCTCTTAGTCTCACTAGGAGAACAATAAAGACTAAAGAAAAGCTAAATCTCCGGGGGGGCAGATAGTGTGCATTTGCTGTCTGCAGATGTATGTATTAAGCTGAACAGGTTTTAGAGGTACCGTTCAAAGAAAAAGGTTTAGTGGAGCTCTGCAGGCTGTTTGGGGTGACGCACTCCCTTTACTCGTTGATTTTTCATGACTGTGTCTGAAGGGAAGGAAAATTCATGTGGGCAAACCTAACTTTGGAAGGAAAAAAGTGAGTGATCCTCTCAAACTGAAGTTATATACTCAAAACAATAGGTACTAGTCCAAACCAAGCATGGAAAGCCACACGTGAGATTCAGAGATAGTCTAAAATTTGCGTCTATACCGTGGACCAGACCTAAATGATGAGTGTAAATACAACATTGTGCATCTCTTGCAGTCGCAGCTGTGTCTGCAGTGCAGAAAAGACATCAAATAAGCTGGCAGGGAGCAGTGCTGGCAATGCCATTGTTGTGGCACAGCCCCCCCAATACGTCTGTACTCAGCTACGAGCAGAACTGTAATTGCTGCGTAGATACTCTGAATCAGCAACTGCAGCCTGCACATTGCAGAGCCAGTTATTGGTTGAACAACATCTATTTCCACTGCTCTATATTTAATTTAGTATCAAATTTATACTGCCTTTAAGGACCATTCTCATTGCCAAGACAGTCTGATTATCTGAGGAACTGTCTTTCGGAGCAGTCAGAAACAAAGAAAAGTTAAGAAAGCGCTAATGGAAAAGCATGTATTTAACCAGTGCATCTAACCACTGGACTGATCTTGAAATGTGTCACCTTTTGCTTTCTGAACCATTTCTGCATCCAGGAGATGGATGGGTCTTTGTTTGGTGTCTTGGATCTTTGTTTGCTTGGGCCCTTATAATCCAGAAGTAGTATGAGTCTATCTTTGTGGTTTTTTTCAATAAACAGAAGCAAGGAAGTGATAGCTCTGTGTTTGCCTTCTGCTTCTTTATGGAGGGCACAGCAGCTAGATATCAGAGTACAGGATTCTAACTGTGCACTGCTTATTGCAGAGCTGATTGTGTTATGCCTGGATCTGCAAGGCTTGCGAATTTTGTATCTGCAGAGCTTCTGGTAATACTCTAATCTAACAGCATTTTATGGTTTTCTTTGCCTTTCTGGCCTTATAAAATATATGTTAATAGTGTAAGAGGATTCTAAAAGGGTCTTTACATACTGCTTATGAAATATCTCCAAAGACTAGTAGGAAAATAGTTTGCCTTGCTAATGAAGGTTGCCTCTACCAAGATAAAGTTTAATTGCTTTTAGAGCTGTCAAAGTGATTTCTCAGTGTCTGGTTTATGGTGGTGAATTGTACTTTAAGTTCCTCTTTGTCTGTGTACCTGTGTAGGTTTTTTATAATAGTCTTGAAACTTTCGTGAAATGGAAGGAATTTTATATTGAGAAGTGAACTTGTGTGGTTTATGTCTTTTTTGGGGAAAAAAGTATCCTGGACAAATCTGTTTCCTGTCAAATACTGAGATTTTCCAAGATCACTCTCTGCTCTCTTGAAAATAGAGCAATAGTGAAGACTCTCAAAGTAAAAAAATGGCACAGTAAAAGGAGATTTCCAGCTGTGACACATGCTAATAATATCTTTCATGGGTTTGAGCAATTCCTCATGAGGTCCTGTGTCATGTTATAAAACCATCCACTGGGAAGAATAGTACTCAGGTCTATAGTGTTTATGAGCCGTCTGAAAATCTGTGTCCAGTTCTGTACCCAGTTTAATTGAGCCTCAGGGAGTGCTGGAAGATTTTAGCTCGGTAGATGACAGGTCCTAAGAAGCTTTCCTAACACACTTGGAAAAGAAACTGTCAGAGGCCAAAAAGCACTGAATGCCCCAGCTGGGCCAGGAGTGACTGGAATGGTTCCTGTTGGCTCGTCTAATGGAAATAGTTGTTCTCAGGCAGATTACGCTCCCCTTGCTGCTGGTTTAGATCCAGAGCTTCACTTGGATGGAAACAGAACGGGTGAGATTAAAATGTGGCCTCATGGATTTACCTTACCCTGTGACAGCTATCTCTCTTTCTGGCAACATTTTAAAGCCCAAGAAATGGCAACTGCCTGCAGACTACAGACTTGCCAGTGAGCTTCCCCACAGCTGGTGTGTGTGCAGTGGGAGCTCTTGTTCCTTTTATGGCCCTTCTGGGTGTTACCACATCTGCCTCAGCAACACTTTCCTGGATGGGGTTTCTGATCTTGGTTCACACCATGCAAGTCCTGGCTGTAAATTCAATGGAACTGTGCTGTGTGTCTGTCTTTGTGAGCAACATCTGGACCCTGCCTGTATTTTCTTTTAGTTTAGCCAGGCTTGGATAGCAGTTACAGCCGTTAACTGGCAGCCAGCTGCTCATGGAAGAGGGGAAAGAGAGGCAGAGCAGTTCTAGACATTCAAAAATAAAATTGTCCCAGGAGGTATTGCTTTTTAAACAGTTGAAAGTGGCAAGTAGCTGGATACCTGCCTTCTGGGAAGTGCAATTTCTGCTGCTCCTGTGGCACTGGGGAGAGGGGATAGGGAAGAGTCTATCACTTCTTTGAATTCCTTTAATTGTCATCATTTCCATGTCCAGTACTTCTAAATGAGAGCAACATCTGCCTCTTCTTTCCACAGCAGCTCTGTTTAGTAGTGTCTTCCTTTAGAGAGCTTTTTATTGCAAAAATAATTTTCTGGTTTGCTATTTTCACTGTAGACAGCATGTAAGCATAAGATGATGGGTTTTGCGCATCTGGAGTGAGACCTTACCTTAAAAACTTTATTCAGTCACACAAAGAATAAAATCCTGAATTCAATTATTACATACTTAGTACAGTCTGTCAGTTGCATTTAATGTACTCTTTCATATTTTACTCCATAAGCTCTGTACTGGGTAGAAAAAGGGACAGGAGATTCTAGTCTTGTGCTTGAGTGGAAATTTTTCACCATGTGCATGTTATCCCTTCCACCTGATTCCCCACTTTTTCTTTATCTGAGTTGCAAAGCTATTGCTGATTGCACATCTACCAAAGTCAACAAAAATAGAGCTGTTGGCCTCACTGTGCACACAGGGTAGGAATGGTCTATGTCATCTCTTTCTTCCACAATCTGTCTTCTTCCATTGTATCAAAATCTCCCCTTGGCCATAACCATCAGGTGAAACAACACTAACAACCTTTTTTGTATGGGTGATCTGTGGCCCCATCAGCTGAATGTGTCCTGGTATGGTTCTCTGTGGCCCCAGTGACTCCTACAACTCTCTCCTCCTTGTCCCTCCATCCCTTCCTTTCTCACTTCAAAATGGGAAGCCTCAAAGCACTTAAACTGTACATTTCTGTGTATTGAGAAATGGGTCAAGTTTTTGTAGGACGCATTAGCCCAAGAGCAGGGAGTCCTGTATGGGAGATGGGAGTTTTCTGGACACCTTCAGTGTATTAGATGAGCAGTGGTGACAGTGCGCTCAGGCCATACCATGTGGAGTGAAGGAAGGTGATACTATTAGCTGTTGTTTTACATGTCGGGCCCCTGCCATGAAGTTAGAAGAGAGATTATTGTTCTTGGCTTCTCCGACTCCCTGGACGCGCATTCCGAGCAGAAGCTTCATGCATCTTCTCCATGAACTTGGACCAGGCTGCTAATTTCTGTGATACTTCCTTCACGAGTTTCCATTCTTGAACATGTGGTTGGTCTGCTCTGAATTTACCACTCTGCTGTACTGCAGTGTTTCCATTGACTTCACTGACGTTGTTTCTGACTGCCCTTGTTTGAGGCGAGTGAGCTCAGTGGCATCAGAAATAGCTCAGTAGGGTCATCAGGGCTGCTCCAGGTTTCTGAGAACAGGACAACATGACCAGAATTCCTCCAGACCATAATGACGCTTACCTGCTGCCCTCTGTAACTGCGTTGTTGGCCGACAGAAAGAGTCATTGCACTTCTTTCTCAGATACAGACTCAGTCCTGAGTCTAGGTTTTGTTTCTCCCTGGAACACCCCTTTTTCCAGCAGCAGCTGCCATAACCTGGGTCTCCTTAACTGGTTGGATAAATGAATTTGTCCCTGTTTTGCTCTTCCCCATATCTTGCTATTTCCTACTTTTTCCTGATTTGTGTTGCTGTCATCTTCTCTACTTCTCTTCTGAATGGTCTAATAGAAGTCAAAGGAAATTGTTCTTTATTCTTACTTTTTTATTTAGCGGTTCCAGCTAGTCTACAATAGAGCACTTGTGTATAAAAAAATAGAGAGGCATGAGTATGAGCAATAAATTGTAATGCTCATTAATGCTATATATTTTCCTACCATGTGAATTCTCTTTCTCCTAATTATTTTTCCTCCTTCAAAGCCAATTAGTTTAATGTGCTAACAGGAATTTACAATGGGGCTGCCAAGCCATATGTCTCTAAATCTCCATGGATTCCCAGCATGACTCTTTGTTATGCACTGAGAAGTGACAGATGTGTGACACTGAAAATGTTATTCAAACCTGTTCTATTTTTCTGTAGCTTTGGGCCAGGATCAGTTTAAAAAGAAAAACAACTTGGGTTACCAATAACATTACATATTTTGGGAGTGTGGGAATCTACTTTCTCGTCTCTTGGTCCTACAAAGATTCCTCTGTGTGTTGGGGTTCAGATGCAAAGAAGTCCATCGAACTTGACTGGACTGTTCATAGAGATAAGTGTGAGCATGGGAGTAAATCATGCAGGATTAGGACCTTAAACCTGCGTGAAGCACAAGGATGTAGCAACTGTTCACAGTCTAACCTGGGCAGTATTCTTGAGTAAAGAGTGCTTTATATTAGATTACAAAACAACTGTGATGCTCTTTGTAGCTCCATACTATCAGGAGGCATTTCTGTATTGAAGGATATTTTTCCTAACCCTCTCCTGGCCTGGGTTCTAATTAGAAACTGATACTGAGTATGAGGATTGCGAAAGAAATCCCACTCCCTCTGTCAATTGCTAGACCTGTGATACTGATAGATATTATTATTTTGGCTGTGCTGCACTGTCAGCACTTCCCATGCCACAGATTTTTGTATGTATTGTGTTTGAGATGTGCAGTGCCAGCTGAAACTGTTGGCAGCTGAATGGGACACATTTGTGATTTTTGGCACTTGTACGTGATGATTTGGGACTGGGTTTGAGCGCTCCAGCTGACCGTCCTAGTAAAATAGTCAGCTGTGACACGATTTGCAATTTTAACCTTTCCATTAGATTTTTTTTGTTTGTTTGTTTATTATTATTTTTTTCTTGTTTAGATGGAATAGTGACTGTTCAGGATGCTCAGAGCTTGTGTCTGAAGCTATCTGGGATGTCCAGAAGATAGCACTAGATGTGATGACTTGAAGGATTTGTGATAAGGACTGTGCTTGAATAACCTTGACAACCATTTAGTTGTCTGTGTCAACTGTGCAGACACCTATGCACAAGCCTTGAGACTTGCTGGGCGTTGGGCAGGAAATCTATAAGGCTCAAAATGTACCTCAGACCTGGCCTGCATGGTGACCTGCTGCTCTACACCGTGACATTGATTCCTTCTACAAAGGCACCTTGCTTTGTGTGGTACGGAATGACACTCTCTCGGAGGGAAGGCTACAAGTCTCACCCTGGCTTCAGAGGTTTGATTTCCTGCTATAGCTCCATCACCGGTCATGCATTTTTTATGTAGCACAGAGTAATAGGTATGTAAAATACCTGTTCCCTTGCAAATAATTTTTAAGGAATTTCTTGACAAGCTCCAATGCAGTAAGTTAGTTAAGTCTGCGGTCTGTTTGAGGCCTCTGTCTGGATACTCATATGAACCTGAATTCATCATTGCATACCTTACTGGGTTAAGTATTAAGCATATATATTATATTCATATAGCAATTCCTTCCACAAATAGTTTGGAAGAACAAATCATAGTTCTGGAATAATCATTCAAGCTCCAGTTATGTTTTCTAGGTACATACCTGCCGCAGATGTTTTATCTGAAAACACACAAAGCGTTTTCTTAGCAATGTTGATGATGCTGTCCTTTCAGACCTTTACTAATGTTCCTTATCTTTATCGATGGTGCTGCATCTGGGCATAAGTTGTTTTTTATGCTTGGATGAAAGATAGTTATCTGGGCGTTCGTCATTTCAAACAAATCTTCTCTCTCTAATCAGTGGGATGAATATGGCTTTTACAGTCACTATTTTGTGTTCACCACCTCCACCCCCTAATAGCATTTAAAATCACAACTGGCCCAATTCCGCTATATTTGAGACCAGTGGACAGTCCTATTGCATTAACTGGAAGCTGGACAGACACCGAAAGGAGTTCTGTTTTGAGCTCTGTGCATCTAACACTGCCCTCAGCAGCGGCATATCCAGGCCTTAGCATGGGTTTATTTTTTTAAAAAGATGCAATCCACAATATGTAAGCAACAGATACAGAGTGTGCTTTGTCATATAATCATTTTAGAGGATACCAGCACTGAAGAGGAGAGTAGATTATTTCAAGGATTAGTCAGAGGATGAACGTTAAGCAAATGGAAAGCTAGGATGAATATCAGGGGAAAAAAATAATCTTCCTATTGCAGTCCAGTGGAACAGAGAGGAAATGGAAGGACTGTTGATTGGGTTGTTTCAAAAGGGGTAAGAAAATTTTTCATCAAGAACAAACTTTCCTTGGTTAAATCACCCAAATGTTATTTGCTCTCTCAGATTGATGTAATTTGTAAATATACCATTTGTTCCACCTGTGTTAGGACCTGGTACAAAGGTCCACCCACTTTTGGGAAAGCATTAAGTTTGAATACATGCTTAGAACAAAACATCTGTTTAGAAAGTGTGTTGGATTGGGGTCTAAACCCATTGATGATGCATGGGGAATTGTAAATGTTGTATTGCAGAGCATCCTTTCATACCAGAGCTTTGTATTGCCAAGTACAAGCTCTGCTTGTTAGTGCTTTGCAGTATTTCTGTGATGCACTCCCATCCATCCGGACTGGAATGTCGTGGCACAGGTTGTGCACATCCAGCCGTGTGTTCACCTCACACAAATGAGATCTGTTATAATCTGCTGCGTAATAGACACTGAAATGGTAACACTTGGGCAGGCCAAAAACAATGAACTGCAAAAGTACTTGGCTTACTTGTTGGTAGGCTTTACTGACCATAGTACAGTATTAGTTTAAATTAATATTTACTTCTTTATGTTATTTTGAAAAGCTGTAGAAGTTGTGTTACTGTCCCACTTTGCTTGTGACTTCATCTTCAGAAGAAGCTGCCACATGTACCCTTGTTATAATTTCATGCTGGAGGATCATCAGTGGGCCTCTGCTGCATTGCAGTAAAGTTGTTTCTCCAATGTAATCTCATATAATAATAGGATCCTAATGACTCTGCTAATAGACATCCAGGATGCAAATTGACTGTTTTTCAATTTTATAATATTTTTCTTAGAAGGAGCAATATAATGGAATTATCAAGAGGGTTTCAAAGAGTTCCTTCCCTGTTGTTTTTCTCTGGTAATGTAGTCTCTATGCGCTTGTGCTTATAGCCTGAGATCACTGAGATAGTACTAGGAAACTAGATTTAGTGTCACTTTAAAAAAAACCCTGTGTATTTGATAGGTGGTGCAATTTGCTGAACAATGGTCTAATCCTAAATGGAAATCCAAATGGAACTATGGGCCCTCATGAACTTTCAAGATTGTACGTTTAATGATGGTGGAGTTTCATTTAATCTTCTATGCTTTGTTGAAGTTGCAGGGTTGCAAGCAAGCATTAACATTGAATGAAAGAGATTTTCCCATGGGGAAGACATGCATCTGATACTGATCAGTCATCCAGAACTGACCCTAGCTGGGATTTTTTAGAGCAAATACAAGGATGATGGATTGAAGGCAAGTGTAGACAGAAGAATTATTAGAAAAATAACAATGGTTAGAGACCACTAGGAGGGACGAGGGCAAGTGTGGTAACATACAGGTTTTAGAATACCAATGCTGGATATGCCTGTCATAAATATAGCTAAAGGTGATGTTTTTCTGGCATATATAGGGGTCAGCTACTCCTATATACTGTGAGGTAGATTAACTCTCTGGTCCAAATTATGCTTTCTCCAATTGATCGTTCCTGTAAGGAACTCTCTCGCTCACAAACATTGAGTGATTCTTTACTTAAAATTTCAACGGAAATTCCTTGGAGCTGTTTTGGTGTGAAAGCTGTGCGTTCGTTCTCCTTTGGAAGTCCAGTGCTTACTGCTGTTAAGTTTGGTTTTTTTCTCTCTTGTTCTTCTACCTATTTGGTTTTGGCTCCTGGTGTCCAAGAATAGGAACTGCCAATGCTCTCTCAAAAATGGAAGGCTGTTCAGGTGGAAACGAAATTGTGCTTTCTTTAGTTCCAGTGTTGTTTGACTTTCCCACAGTTACAAGGGTTTCCAGAGGAATTGTTTCTTCTGCTTTTCCCTGTGCCAAGGGCTAAAGAGGTGATTAATTTTTTTTTGGCTCAATTATTTCTATTTATTGTGTGCTTAAAACCCATAAGAGAATTGCTCGTACTTCCTTCTGACTCCAGCAAAGTTGGCTCAAGGCCTGAGGCATGCTGAAATCTGGCTGCTGAATATCCTAAATTTTGCTCATTAAACGCAGATTTCTCAGGCTGTGATCTCTTCAAGTTGTGGTTACAAGTCCCATTTTCTTGGTGGGAGATCATGGGCCATGCTTTATGCTTCACTTACCTATTTTCTATAGTGTTGCACAGAGGTTTGCCTTTGCATTTCCACCATCGCTTCTATCTTAACAGGCTTCCTCTGATCCCAAATGCTGCTGTGTTCTGAGTCGCATGGCCAGACTCCAGATTCTTAGATACTTTTTACTCAGACCCCACTTGGGACCTGGTAAGAAGATATAGGTACTGTAAAGGACTGAACAAGGGCTTCTGAGTTCGAACATCAGACTTATTATATTAATGTACTTCTGGCCACTTTCCTGAGTGGCCCAACAAGCTTTTGTTGTTGCTTTGGCTATGTGCTTCCATCTTTCTCCACCTTTCTGGCCTTGCAGTCTGCATTCCTGTGGTCCTTATGTCTGTCTTTCCTTTTCGTCTTAGTACTCTGTCACTGTCATTACAGCACTAAGTGAAAGTACCCTTAACTTAGCGTAAGAGCATGACATCTTCAAATGTCCACCCTTCTGTTCTTATTTATGTTGCCAGGAAGGTGCACAGCTGAGCAGGCACCCATACACCAACGAAACAGGGCTGTTCGCTGAGGTTAATTCTCCCTCGTTGCTGGGCAGAAGCCACACATCACTGCATCACTGGTACGAGCAGGAATATTTTTCACCCCTTTTCCTCAGGAGCTTTTTAGCGTGTGGATCTTGGAGGCTGGAGAAGGTTTGTGTGCTAATACAATGTTGTACCCTCTTGTAGATGGGTTAGGATTCTTTGCTCAGCGTTGTTGTTCCTCCTTCTGTGTCTCCTGCTAGTTGAATGAAGAATTCCTGCATTGGAGGGTTGGTAAGAGAATGGATGTATTAATTTTTGTGTTTCTTTAAGGCAGCACCTCCAAGAGAAATAAGAAACCTTATGTTCTTTGAGTGGACATGTGGTGAGGCTGCTGCCCTGTTGCTGTTTCGTATCAGGGCCAACAGTGGGAGAGAAGATGGCAGCACAGTTAGCCTTTGCCCTTGTGCCTAAATATCTGTAATGTCAGGATGCTTCTGCCTCAGTCCCTCAAAGCAGGCGTCTCCAGGACCTGCTTCGGGCCTGGGATCTTCTCAGGTTCCACTCTGGACACAGCTGAAAACCTTTCACTGCAAGTGGAAAGAAATGAGTAACATGGTCTGAGCGTGGCTGGGCCTTTCAGCCAGTCTTTGCTGCTATAGAGTTACAAGAAAAGCTTGACCCTAGGATCATTAACTGAACAAATCACATTAAAAGGAGAGATGGCTGTGAATGTTTTGATGACAATTTTCTCATTAGAAAATCTTGACTATGTCTGCTTCTTACTGGAAATGTGTCAGTTTGGTCAAAATCTGTCAGGGAATTTCTTAGGCACAAGACGGAAATTGTTATAAAAGCAAACAATAATTAAGACATTAATTTTCAGATGTGGGAAATTTGGGTTCAAGACCTTAATGTTTTTAGAGCAGATATTTAATCTTTCTCTCCCACACTCCCAGTCTGACCAGCTGCTGTTGAAATAAGCGATGACCTGAATAAGTGTAGTAGTCAGATAAACTGACTGTATGTGCATTTCAGAACTGATTAAAGGGGGAGGGATCTATCCGTACCAATTTGCACAACACTTCAGAGTCCTCCTGAATCAGAGGATTCAGAATCAAAGGTTCAAGTTTCCCAGGTCCCAGCTTGCCTTTTCTGTTGGTCTTGGCCAGCAGAATCAGAATCAGTAGAATCCAGTGGGAAAACATATCTTTACTTCCATGTAGTGTTAATTAAACATACAATATAAATAACATTTATTAAAATAAATGCTTATTACTTACATTTCTGAGTGGAAGAGTTAAGAAAGAGAGAGAATTAGGTGAATGGAACAAGATATTTTTCTTTTCTTTGGAGAAGAGTTAAATTATTTTTTTCTTTCTCTTAGCTATCATGAGATTCTCTTCCAAGCATGGCAAAGAATCATTCTCCTCAATACTTTAGGAGGTCAAAGGCTTGACTAATACTTGTAGCTAATCTTTGAGGTGCATTTTATTAAAAAGGAAGATAAAAATTAAAAACATCCACCTGTGCACTGTGCATAAGCTTGCCTGGCTGCATTCTGTTCTTGTTTTAAGCCTGCCTTATGAAAGAACAAAAATAGCATGTTGAGCAAGGACTCATGAGAGACTGTTTTACTCACCTGTGACCTCTACTTCCACTTGTAAAGATGCAACAATTGTAATTACCGTTGCTGCTAAACTGCCAATGCATGGGGTCTATAGTATGTTTGTGCTTGTGGCTGTCACCTTTTAGTAAAGGTCTGAACCTGAAAACCATTATTATTGCAATCCGTCCTGTATAAACCTCCCTATAAACTAGAGAGAAATTCTTTTGTCAGCCTGAGTTCATGCAGCACTAGATACGGAAGCCTTTAACTGCTTGCAAATGTCAGCAGTTCTATCTTCTCTATTACAATGCTCCACTGAATTTCCAGCTACTGTCGTGAAGTGTGAAAATACTAATTTCTTTCCTATGTGTAGTAGGCCGTCTGTGCATTGTTCAATGCAATACCATCTTCCCACTCTTTAGAAGACTTAAATAGTGTCAGAGATGAGTCATAGAAGTGTGTTGGTCCACGCGCTCTGATTATATAAAGTGTATTAGTATTCATTGGTTTTCTTAACATTCATGCAGCCTAAAAAATGGAGATGCGTGAATTTCAGTTCAGCTCTAAGTCAAGCAAATACTCTTGTTCTGATATAATGATAAAGTCATGCAAGATACCAAAATATGTGGAATGTAATTTTGAAAAGTCTGCGGAGTTCCCTTCTTGCACAGCGCTAGAGAAGCCGAGTGACAGTATTTGTGCCTTATATCACTTGGAGACCCTGGATGCAGATGTGCATACACTGCAGACTGCAGGAGAGCACAGAGATGCCTCAGCAAGGCATGGAAAGAGAGGGGTCTCTCCTCAGGTGATCATCAAACCAGACTTAAATGTTGAATGGTAGGTGACACAATGAGCAGCCAGGAGGAACAGCACTGAAAGGGGCAGTTTTGGGGGATTAGCTTCCAGGGAACCCAAGGGGCAGCAAAAACCACTGAAAAGCAGAGCTGCAGCTTGGGTACAGCCACAACTTCATGGTCCAGTACAGTTCGCTCCCAGCTTTGGGGATGGCGTGTCCTGGATGCCAAAAGAGACCTGCCCGTAGTCCTATCCCAAGACAGCTTTCTGTCTGTTCCAGTGGGTTGCGGTAGGACTGTAGTCTGCAGCATTGAGCCCCTTAAGTAGTCTGCAGCTTCTATAGGGTTCTGTACTGCTGTGGGAGCAAAGCTAGTGCATGGGAAGCTGGCTGAGAAAACTGGGCTGCACCACGCTCTGCAGGATGAGTGTAGCCCATGAAACCAGCAGCGACCCAGAAGCGAGGGAGGTTGCTGTGCCCAGTTCAGCAACTTCTATATGTTTCTCTATCTGTAAAAATTAACGGTGTGCTGATTCGGGGCAGTCCTGTGAGAGCAGGCAGGTGCGTGTAAAGAGCTGTGAATAAGCATAATGATGGTAATGGGTGTTGTCACTCTGCTCTTGCCCTGAAGAAATGATGTGGAATGAAAGAGCAGTGTGAATTTTCCTGGAGGTAACATGAAACTCATTCAAACTGAGCTCCATCTGCAGTTTGTGAGCCTTATGTGGCAGGGTGTTTTCTTTTGCATTCCAATCTTACATTTTTCAGAGGTATTCAGTGCAATGAGGTTCATTTCTCTTTCAATTACTTTAGTATTTTGCTCTTGTTCTTTCTGTTTCATCTCTCCCCCACCCCCTTTGTTGTGCAAAAGATATCTACATATGCATTTTCTGCATAATTGAAGAAGATAGGTCACAATCAATATTTTTGCATGTTGAAGCAAGGTGGTATATTTTTGGATCCAGGTCAGTAAAGCTTTTTGTGCCCTCGATTTACAAAAAAAAAGGGTTATTCTTAAGTCAGTGGATTGATAACCAGGAAACTAGAACTGGTCCCTGACTTTGCCAGTGTCACTGTGTGTGGCCATGGGAAGTCCTCAGTTCTCCATCTGTAGCATGGGTTTGACGCTACCTCCTTTGTCTCTGTCCTGTATGTAAACTTGAATCTAAGTGTTCAGATTTAGATAGAGGTGACAATCTAAATTAGAAGTTCCAGGGGCTTCTTAAAGTAAATTGTACTCCTGTGTTTTCTTCCTGCTAGGATATTGACAAACAGTTAATGTGTATAATGACCCCAGCCAACAGTGTTGAAGAATATATGGTATGTTGGCTCTTACTGCTAAGAGTTGAGGTGGTTTATTGAGGGGGAAGGAGAACAGGTAAAGTGAGGCTTTATTGCCTCCTCTTGACTGAAGAGTCCAGACCAGGCTGGTCTGATCCACAGTAGGAATTTCTCTCGTGCATAGAGTGTTGAGGTGTGGCGTACCCCTTTCTTCTACAGCTGAAATGTGATTTAAGTGCTCCTGGAAAGTATTGCATATGGAAATTACTTCTCACTAGTTACTGTCATCTCAAGCAAACAGTCTGACAGCTGACTTAAATACAAGTCTATTCTGTTTTATGCTTCTTGACTAGTATCTCACGAATACTGTATCAAAGATGCCATCTGAGTACTCTGGATATTTATAACTTAAAGTTGGGTGAAATCATGAGAGATTTGATCTTCCCCAAGCTGGACTCCATCAGCTGGGTACATAGGTGTCATTCCCAGTTCACCCAGAGGAGAACAACGCCGCACAGGTTTTTACATACTACAATTGCACAAAGACTTTGTGTTTGCTTTGCCTGAGGACAATTCAGTTTTAATCTCTTGCTGTGTAAGCTCAAAATAAAAATAAAAATAACAGTTCTAAATACCAGGGCTTCTATTGCAAAGTCGCTGAGCGAAGAGCTGTCATGTTACATTAAGAGCATAGTTACTGCAGCTGATTACTTCATATAGTATATTTGTCAGTCTGTCTCCTGTGTAATCATGAGGAATGCATTGACTTAAGAATAGCTATGCATAAAGAAGTTGTGAAGAAGTCTGGGAGAAAACTGAAAGTTCCTGCCATGATTGGTAGCGTGGAGAAATATGCTGGAGCTATCAGAAAAATATTATCTTTTCATAATGTATTCCAAAAGATACAGGCCAGAATCCCAAGAATTCTTTAAAATATTTGGATAGAAATTGGCACAAGTAGTAACACTTGCTGGTGCTTAAGCCAGGGTTAATAGACTTAGTACACAAAAATACCAATCCATGGCATTGCCTGCAGTGCTGGCTGTGTTTTGTTGTAGAAATGAGTTAAGGGAATAGCTGCTGAGGCTTGCTGTGCTCACGAAATACTGAATGTTCCATGGGAGTATTCCATGTTTGTCTTTTTGGACACAACTCTCCAGAAGTCATCATCTACAAAATATGTATTCCCAAGTTCTCATGCAGACTAAAGCACTTTGGCTTTGTCCAAAGCCCCAAAGTATAAATATCCTCACTGTCAGTTTCCTCTGATCTGGCTAGATAAAGCCCAACCAATAATCTTTTAAATGAACTTAAGCAATTTGGAATTGCATCAGGAGAAGGAGCAACAGCTGCTTAACTTGTGCACATCAATCAATGCCAAGTTGCTCAGACATGTAACTGTCCCTTTGAAACCTGGTGGCTGACATTGGTTCTCCTATAGGATTTTGTCTTTAAGAATTTTTCTGATTTCTTTTTCTGCCACAATTCATTTTCTATCTTCTTTTTAGCTCACCAAGTCTTCTTACTGCCAAAAATGTAATTTTTGTCTTGTCACCTGTTGGCGTTTCCATTTGTTAAAGGTTTTGAAGAAGAATTGGTTGGGTTGTTTCAGCAAAGATTAGTTTTGCCAAAGATTTATTTAATTTTTTAAGAAGAAAAAAATGCTTTCTATTAATACAGTCATATTTCTCTCAAAAACAGAGAGGGGAAATTCTCTGGAATCTCACATCTTTACAATTTTGCTTTAAACAACTGTGATTTGCAATGAAAACTCAAAACATTTCACAGGAAGCCTTGTTTGTGTTTGGAAAACATTTAATAGGATTTTTTATCCAGCTGTCTTTAATTTTGACTATTTCTAAATCCTTTTCGCCTTGCACTGCTTGCTAAACTGTCGCTGCAAATATTCAGTGTACGTCTTTCCTCCAGAAACGCTGAATGGGGACACAAGAAGGTTTTTAACTATTTCTGTGAGGGAGGATGGTGGTGCGGTTGGATCGTGGCACTGTTGCGTTAGCAGTTTTGTCCTGTGTCTTGTGGTAGGTCAATGGAAGACGAGGCAACAAGAATCGGTATCTTCTCTGGTCTAGCAGTCAGAGGTTCAAAACAGGAAAAAGAATATGAGGGTTATTGCAACATGTAGATAAGCTGAGGAACTACTGCTGTAGGATTGCAGATGCCAAAGGTTTCTATGAACAAATTTGTGGAAGAGCCATTCATACTATCCAGGCACCACTAAATACTTCAAAACCAGGAAGTGTCTGAACTGCAATCTGTAGAAGGGTATTTGGGGGTAGGACTTTCCCTCTTGCTTTCTTCCCTGTGCAGCTTGGTCACTGTGAGAGGCGGGATCCTGGGGCCAGAGGGATATTTATTCCAGCTCGGTATGGCTGGATAAAGCATGTTCTCAGTTTGAAGGTGAGAAATGAATTAGTTTGTAAATGTAACTGTCTGGTCTCTGTAAGGCAGGGCTGAGACGCATCATCAGGTGAGTGTCACACAACATAATCTCCTGTTGCTTGGGCAGTACCTGCTCTGTGAACAAACATCAGGCTGTAGTTTTGAGTGCTGTCACTCTGGCACCTTTTGTGAACACTAAATTAATTTTCAAAGTGAGAAGGAGCTGAGCGATTGCCAAGAAGTTATGGGGCTGGGGAAGATACATGAGACTTGGGAGGAGGCTGCACAAAAAGAGCACAAAGTGAGAGATTCTTCTGGACAAGATCCATGCTCTGAGCCGTATGTAACTGCATTGAACTGGAACGTGTTAAATGATTGATAGGAGATGCAGGCTGTCTCCAAGCAGCACAGAGACCCCAGCGGCTGGTAAATAATGAATACAATTCTTCTGCTGTTAGTGGTATGACTCATTGCTGGCTGTCTATTTCAGCCACCTACAGTAGGGGCCAGAGGAGGACTGAGCAGTCTCTTAAACCTGGATTGCAAGAGAAAACCAGCTAGCTTTTGAGCTCTCGCTGCTGCCTGGTCATTCTTCATCCACCTGGATATAAAAGATACGAACAGCAATTACTAATAGAGGTATCCTGGGCAAGGAGAGCAAATCCTGTCCTGTGTTGTTTGGCAATGAAGACCTAGATGCACAAGTTATGTCTTCCCTGGTTCTCCTAGAAACCAGGCAAGAAGGAAGGTGACAGTTGACATGAAGCTCTCCAGACCTGTCTCTTTGAGCTTGTGCCGGCAGACACCAAGGGCTTCCTGTGCGCAAAAGCCCAGAAAAGTGCTGTAACAGAGCCCTTCAGCCAGGGGAAGGTCTCTTGAATCCCTGACCCGGACACCTAGCTGCTATGCATGGATTGGTAGTGGCACTGGCCACCTGATGCTTTTTCCCATCATTCTGTGTATTTGACCAGGCCCAAAACAGTCAAAAGTGAAGTCCTCGGTTTCTTCCCTGAGCAATGACATTTAGAAAACCAGAAGCCATTTCCAGCTGACGTTTCCACTGGTAATGTCGCTGTCAAAGTTCATGCCAGTTCCACTGTCCAGTGTTAGGGGCAGCTCAAAGCTTCTTAGCAGTGTGTATAAATCCAAATTTTGTTGTAGCAACAGCATGGTGTTGCAGGATGCCAAGACCAAGGGACAGGTTGCAGTGGTCCCTCTCTCAGGCACCAGTGTCCTTTGCTTGGCTGTTTCTGGGTGTCTGTCTTTGCTCACAAATGAGCACAGTGAACAAATGCAGGTCCTCAGCTCCTTGGATATTTTGATGCAAGTACCAACCATTAAGTCATAGAGCGATATTGCAGAAGGTGAGTGGAATTGGTCAACCTCTTACCAGGTCTGTCTGGAGCTGTGAAGAGGACAATAAGAAACATGAAACATGTTCTTCTGTTTGGATGCTGTTTTCTCCACAATGAGAGCACTGCGGACTGGGCAATATATCTTTACGTTACAAGGGATTCAGCCAGAAATTGTAGAAAACAGCTTAGCAGACTATACTACAGCTTATTAGAAGTATAGGAAAGCTAAGGTAGTATTTTTGGAAGCTATTTTGCCTATCTTTGGACTTCTAAATACAGATTTAAGCACAGAGCCGTTGACATGATTGTCATAGTTGTGTTTTCACCTGTGATGAATTTGATCCACAGCTAATCACATATGCCTGAAAGCAGGATTTGACCTCTGCCTGAAATTCTTAAAAACAGATGGTAAGAAATGCCTGGTAATATGCTGGGAGAACATAACCGTGCTGCCTTGCCTTTTCTTGTAGTAGGGAAGGATTCTATGATTCTATGAAGTTTTCTTTAAAACAAAGGGATCGACTTTGTTGTTGTTGCAAACACTCCTCTCCACTTTGAGAGTGTTTATTCAGATGCACAACCAGAAGTTGTTCTGGATTAACTTTGACCTCAGATATATAAAATTTTTTAGTGATGCGAGATAAAAGTAAAGAATAGTAAGTTTGTCTAATATTTGTATGTCATAGCACTGAGAGACCAGACTCGGAACACTCAAACAGAACAGAAGAGCTGCATGGCTTTTTCTTCTATAGGTGCTTTGGCATTTTTCTAGCTCATTAAGTTGCTGTGTAAATAAGTAACTCTCAGAGTTTATTCTGCAGTAAACAGTAAAACTGGAAAGAACACCAAATTTGTGAGACAGCCTGTTCTTTTACTGTGTAATAGAAAAGCAGTGTTTAGGAGTACGTGGCTGTTTGGCAGGCGGTGTATAGCACTATGTAATGACATTATGCTTAGTTATATTAAAGACTTCTGAGTCACTGATGTACATTGATTAACAGTCTTACTACATATCTCCTTTTTGCGATAATACCATACCTAAGACTGTAGAAAGGAATGGTGGGACAGGGCAGGAGAAAAGAGAATTGAGAAAGAAGAAAGAAAAGGACTGAATAAACCCAAGTGAGGAAAAAAAATGTTCAGGGAGAAAAATGCCAGACACCACACTCCTTGTTCCAGGGGTGTTGCTTGAATTGCACTTAATGAACCCGTGGTGGGAGGCTATCTGATGTCCTGGCAGATATTTTCTTCTTTTCTAGTACAGAAAGCTTTCAAAGTGAAACAAAATTCCTAAAAGTCCAAACCAAGTAACTGGCAGGTACAGCTGCAGCAGCTGTATCTTAATTGCTGAAATGCACTAAATCCTCCTTTTGATGATTAGACTGCTCTAAACATAAAGTACCCCATCATCCTCCACTGGCTGTGTTGTCTGTTTTACTGGTGGAGGAGACTCTGTCAACTGATGACTGAAAGGTCACAGTTTTGTGGTTTTTGAACTGAGGTGTTCAGTAATCAGGCCTTTCCCGGCTTGCCTGAGACTTGCTGCCTGATGGTCTTCTCCAGCCCAGGGCCAGCCTTATATTCAGGTCCAACTTTCTTTTCTGGTGACTAGTCCCTGCCTGCCCAGGGCTGTTACTAATCAGCTACTTGTGTGAGATTTGGAACATATTTATAGCTGTTTGTTTTGGAATCAGACTCCTGTTCATATTTCCTAGTATTGGCCTCTGCAGCCTATGAGAGAGGGGTTTTAGTGTGTGTTTGTTTTGCTTTTTTTTTCTTTTTAAAGTGCTGTTCTCTGTTGCCCTATTTTCCTTTTTTATCCAGAAGCTATTGATTGTCTGCTTGCTAGTGGGAATGCCAGCATTTTGCACCAACATCCTGCCCCTGTTTTCACATCCCAAGCCACTTCATATTTATAACCACCCCTCATCACAATAAGTATTTTTCTCTGACTTATATCTACTTAACCAAAGGCATTGATAAGTCATCTCTCTGCTTAATCCTCCTCTTTTCCGCAAGAAATTTTCCTTCCTTCCTTTTTAAAAAGTCAAAACCAAAAATCCTTTGGGGTCATTGGGAAACTGGATCGTTCCTTAGATCAGCCTCCAGTATTTAATAGATCATTTTAGTGACTGTGCTGTCTGTCCTTCATCCACGACAGTGTGTGTCACATGTTAGTTGTCTGCCTCTTTTCAAGTGAATTTGATGACTATAATGGGTACTCTCGTTTGCTTTTAGATATTCAGATAAGCTATGTTACTTGTCATGAACTGTGCCCTCGACATGTCCTTCTGACAGTACTTCTCAGGCCTTGCCAGCATTATGCTGTGGACAGTCTTGCAGGATAGCTGAGCTCTGCTTTCATGTTTTCTGTTGTACCACACCTATGATCTTGAATGTATTTATTGTAAGAAGAAGCCCTTGTTCTGCAGAGCTGGCAATCTAAATGAGACCGATAAGAGATGAAAATGGAACGGAGGCACCAGCAGCCTGTGTCACTTGCTTGGCCTCGTGGCTGTTGTGAGGTCCCACATGCAGGGTCTGTGGCAAAACTGGGAAAACGATCCAGCTGTCTGGGTCTTTGTCTCTGGTGCGTCTCCTAGACCAGTTTCCCAAAGTAGCAGGTAATCAGACCTTACAAATAGTCTAAGAGCGCAGTGTGGATGTAAAACAAAACAGTGAAAATATGTCAGCCCATGAGAAACTATGAGGAATAAATGTATACTCTGTAGAGCCTTTGTTCCTTAAATGGGATTACTAGGGGTTTATACTGGCTTTTTTCAAGGGTGGCAGTGATTGAGAAATTGTGGAAATACCAGCAATGATGCATCTACTTCTGTAAAGTACAAGATCATTCCCAGAGGGAGCGGTTTCTGGGAAGGCAGCATTAAAGTTCCAGAAAGATGCCTGTGGCAATAAAACAGCCTGTCTGGGGATCAGCCACGCTGCTCCTGTTAATTGATAGGGTCTCAGCAAGAATGTTCTTTGACCTAAGTAGGTGTTGGCGAGATCATCATTGTCCATTCTATGCAGGGCAAGAGCAGGAGTGAACAAGCACAGCTGGGAAAGGCAAAAATCCACAAAAAAGATGCAACAGCTTCTTTCAGAAGGGAGAATCTCAGGAGCTTTCTATTTCCATCAGCTTTCCTTTTGCCCGGTTTACACATGAGCCTCAAAGTCTTGGTTTTGTGAGAGTTTGCCTAATATCAAGTATATATTTCAGATACTGGGTTATTTATATCCACATATATGTTTGCATGTATGTCATTCATATATCTCTAGGTTCCTACCCCTAGAGACATGCTTTGAGATACTCTGTTGAAAAGATTAATTTAGCAAATAAAGTTTTCACAATATTGACTAAGAGATAACCAGCATCTGGTAAGGAATTGTGAGTTAAACTGCTAGAGTGGTTTTTCCTTTGTTGTTGGCGTGTCAGGGTGGATGCGTACTATGGCAAGGGAACCAAAGTGACTTGGCCAGAAAGAACAACAGGATTTCTTTGAAGACAGTTTTTTCTAGATACTCAGCAGTGTTTTGCTAGCGCACTAAGACACAATACTGATCTTAAATCTAGTTAAAAGGCAATTTGTTACCATCCCAGTGATTTGGTATGCTATAAACCAGATCTAATATCAAACTAAGCACTTGCACATAAGTACTTAGGAAAGGCTGATTAAGGTGATTGGCACAAGACAGCTCTGGATTTAAGGTATTGTTACTTTGGTACTGCAGTAAGAGGGGACGAGGCCAGAGTGAGCTGCAAGGATGCACTCTTGTGGTGAAGAGGTGCTATACGGGGAACAGGTGGAGTTGAAATCACCTTCTGTTTATATGGAAATTGAATCACACTGAAATAAATTGAAGAGATTATCAGCCATACTAGAGAATTTCCACTGCAGCATCAATACATTGAATTAGTTCTCAGGTCACTGGAACTTGTGTTTGCTCTGCTGGAGGGTGCGTTTGTACTTCTGTTTCTCTGGGCAGGTGCTGTTCAGCATGCCTCAATGTTTGCTCCCCTTGTGGAGTATTCATAGCTGCCTCCCAGCCAGCTGTTTCTCTATATGACTTACAGGAGGGAGCTGTCAAAGGGCAAAAATCGGTGGAGACATAGCCAGCTGTCTCCCTGAGGCACGCTGCATGCTTTAGTGAGCCTTGCAAACCACAAAACTCTCTCCCTGCTGCCTTTTCTCTGCAGACAATAGAAAACCGCGCAGCTGAGGCTGTGCAGGATTGTCTCCCACCCCTGCCTTACAATACTTTCCAGGTTTATTGGGTGGGGAGAGTGCCAGGAGAGGATGGCATGGGAAATGGCTGGTGGCCAGCACAGCCATGAAGGATTAATGTTAACCACTGAGCAGCAAAATCAGAGCTGCGGGGAAAATAACCTCATGACTAAGAACTGACCAAGAAGAACCACAGGTTGATCGTGGTGAGTCGCTGAGAGACTCTTGAGCCTGTGTTTTAAAGGTGCTTAGGTGCCTGCTGATATGGAGGGAGTTTTGAACCTCCCCAGAGAACCCAGCTGGAGACTGTTTTTGTCTTTGTTCTTGGTCTTTGTTCCTCCTCTGTAGCTCGCTGCTGATCATGTGCTTTTTTTCTCCCACCGATTGCCTACTTTGCATTCAGAGAGGTTCTTTCAAAAAAGTTTGCGAGTGTGTGATTGAAAAGTCTTTAGCATGAGTCTCCCATCTCATCTCTGCCATTTAGGGCCCTGTGCTGCAAATACATGTCTGTTACAAGAGTTTCCCTGTGGAGGCAGACTGTATCCTTGCGGAGGCAGACTGTTTATGTAAGGTAGTGGTGCCAAAAAAACATTTAAAATGGTCCATAGTTAGGTCACTGGCAGGGTGTTTTCCAAGCATTTCTTACCACATTCTGCAAAGGAAGCAGCAGACAATTGACAGCTGAATCAGTAATGTAAAAGGTTAATATCAAACAAACAAATGTGAACAGCATTGTAGCAATCTGCCAAGCAGTTGGCTTGATTAAGAGTGTGACAGATGGATCCCAGGTACCAAAGCCAACATCTGATATACAGAGGAAAACATAGACTGTAACACTGCCTTACTTGTCCTGTAATCTCCTTCTGAAGACAAGTGGCTCTGCCTAGCTTCCAAGAGACCCAAAGCTACCCTCGTGAAGTCAGAGCAGGACTTTCCCAGACATGCCATCACAAAGCATCATCCCAAAGTGTCAGATGGGTTGAGAATTATCCAGTAAGTTGGTGCAGACCAGTGGTTGTTGGACTTGTTCCTCCATGGAGCTGAGCACTGTTTCCCCTGTGTGGCCCCAGTGTTCATGTCCCAAACCAAGTGACAGTGAATACAATGGTCTGGGCTGTGAGTAACACGAAGGCCATTTGGATCTCTACAGATGGATAAAGTGCCCAGAAGAAGTAGATGTGTCACTGGAGGTTGAGTACCTAAATGAAGTAGGTGATATTGGAGATCGCAGTTTAACAGATAATGTGGAGCATTTCTATAAAGCCCCTTTTATTTTGAGCATTTAATATGTTAGCATATATAAGCTGGGGACATAGGGTTGATCAGGACAGATTTGAACAGTTTCCAGGACTCCTACTTGAAAATGGGTTGGAAAAAGTTAAATAAATGGAATATTAAAATGGGGAAGAAGTCATGGATAATTGCTGAGTGTCACTGCTTCTCCAAACTGTGAGTTTTTCCCCTGTGAAAACATGGCAGTTTAATCAAATGGAATAGATTAGCTTTGGAACATTAATGTGAACATATTTTCCTTTTACAACATTGAATTGTAACCATTGCCAATGGATCTGAACTGGAAGCTGTACATCAAACTGTGTCCTGTGCTGCACTCAAATGGTAAAGCCCTTCGCCACAACTCTGTGGGGCTGCCACACAAAATTAATTCCCTGCCCACATAAGTCTGAGCTGGAGCAAATACTGGCAAACAGATGACGTGTGTGTGAACATCAGGAAAAAAAGATTTCTAGATTCTTTTTCAGAATATAAAGGATGTTGTAGATTTTAAAGTAGAGTGAAATTATCAGGGACTTCTAATCCCATACTGGAAATACCATGTGGTTTTCCCAAAAAGTTGAACAGGAAAATTGGTGTGATTTAAGTTTATAGAAGCAGTTGTCTAGAAGTTGTATTCTTTGCTTGAGCTTTTTAGTTCAGTTTCATTCAAGATGTATTACCTGAACTAACACATCAGCTTGGTAGGAGAAGAAAAGAACCATTCCGTAGCAACTCCTGAGGAATTATCTTTGAACGTCCAGATTTACGCTTTCCTGTGGATGAGTACGGACCCATAGTAGGTGCAGTGATTTAATAAGAATGCTCCAGATCTACCTGATTGTCACTGATTTGTTTTGTGGAGATAGCTGCCAAAGACATAGTGTTTGTACAGCCTTCTGAGAACTAACCATGATGTCTTAAGTGTATTAAGAATTTTCTTCTCTCTCAAAAGATTTTCAGATGCGATTTTCTTTTTGTACTCATGTCTTGCAGATTTTCAGAACATGTTAAACTTCCAGAGCAAAATGGATTTGCAGAACAAAAATATCCCTTTAATTAACCAGATGAATCTACTATCCACCCATGTCTCCCACTGACTGGGCTCATCCCCTGCTCCCAAGGCACCTTCACCCCCTTGGGAGCTACTGAGTGGCTGGGAGACGTCCCACCATGTCTGCAGTCAGCAGGCCACAGCCGGTGATTTTCTTTGAAAACTGTTCCTCTCACGCCATCTTCTGGTCAGCTCTTTGGGATCAACTCCACCTGGGTCTGAGAGGCCCCTCTCCTAACCCTTCCCTGGTCTGCTGCCCACAGGAGGGGCATCAAGATGATAAGATGTCCTTGTTTGGTGAAAGTATTACCATGCTCTTTCCTTCTTGTTCCTGTTGCTTTCCCCTGGCTTATGTTGAACAGCAAACACATGATGCAGATGGCACTTGCTTATGAGTAAGTGTGTTGAAGAAAGCTGTTTGTATTAAGCACCACGTCTGCTCACAAATGCAAAAGTCACAGAACATACTATGAGCTTCATCCCTATCTAGACAGAAGCTCTACGTGTACTGGATAGCCTCTTTCTTGAGGCAGGCTTTCTGTAAACAGTGACAAATATTAACACCAAGAAGTTTAATGAGGTAATTTCTCCATAATTGCTCACACTGAAGTGCTATGTAGCTTCCTGTGGCTCTGCTCTCAGATGCAGCCTGTTGGATTAGACTGGTTTCTAGAGGGGCATCCTGAGCTGCAGGGACAGAAAAGTTGAAAGTAGACGCTCCTCTTTGGAGCGGTGCAGATGTTACCTTTGGGGGCTCGGGAGTAATGTGCACACAACTGATTAAACCAACTGATTAAAACTCAAGATCTGTAATGAGTACAATAAATGCCTGATGACTGGGACAAAAAAAACCCACAAAAGTTCTGGGTTTCTTGTCTTGATAACTACATGGGGTTTTTTCCATCCTAAAAAGAATAGCGTGTTACCCAACTTTGTGATTCTAAAAATGTAAGTACTAAGAAAAAGTTATGTTGATCACTGACTTCTTATCCCATTTAATCAATGTATCTATGTATCATTTAATCAATAGAGATGAAATTGTGTTTCTTTGGCTGACTTTGGAATTGCCACAGACAGTGATAGTCTGAGAACTTGTACTCTTTTGTTACAGGAAGAGACTGTGTCTTCTACAGCAATAGTAAATTGGAAATGCAATCACTTTTTAAAAAAAAGTTAGAGAAGTTCTTGGGTACTACACATCCCCCTGCCCCAGCTGCTATAAGTGGATTATAATCACATTTTCCTTTCTTTTTTTGGTTAATGTTTTCCTTTTCTGTGTGGTGTGTGAAAAACCCACACAAACAACAAGGGAAACTGATTGACAGTCTTGGGGAAACAGTGAAACTCTGCAAAACGCTGCCAGGCACACAGAGCAAACTAACTGAAACAACAGGAAATAAGACATTATTTTTAGGAAATATATGTTGTAACAGGAGCCAAAAGGATTCTGACAGATGTGTGATTTTTGAAACAAGAAAATGTTATCCCCATCGCAGATGAGGTTCTACTTCTTGATGAAAGATTGACTTTAAATGCCGCTTCTCACTTCAACATGACTGATGTGGTCCACTGGAAATTTTGAAACATCGGAGGGTGATGCAGCCTCCACAAAGTCTTTATTTGGAAGCTGTAGCTATCTTTGGCTCATTTCCCTGGATGGGGACTGTAAGGCAGAGTTCTACAACTGAAGCAATGTAGAATTCACTACCTCTGGGGACACCACCCCTTCAAAGTGGCCCTTGTGCTTCTCGTGGACAGCAAAGCCTTTGTAAACAACCTCCAAAGGGATTTAAAAACAAAGAAACAAGCAAAACCAGGTGCTGACCACCTGGGCGAGCTGAGAGCTGGCTCTGTGGTAGCTACAGGGTCTCTTTGAGCTGTACCAGGACCAACAGGAATGGTGGAGTTCTAAGGTAGCCATAGGCGTCAACCAGTCAGAGCCAGCCCAAAAAGTTCAGTGCTGTATCCCTGTCACCAACTGCCCCCCTGCAGCTGTGCCTGGCACTGAGGAACTGCTGCAGGGCCTGTTCAGGAGCACTGTCTCTCTGGGTCTGGGTGACCCTCTTTATCTGAAGAAGAGGCGTTGGGGCCCGAGCTGCAGCTCTGCAGCTTATGAATTTTATTGTGTAGGTACCATCCCAGTATCCTGGTGTGAAGAAAACTTCAGGAACCCAGCTTCAGGATATGTGTTCTCAGCTAAATCCCATCTGAGCTGACTTAGCTCCAAAAATCAAATTAGAAATTCAGACAGATGGGAACCTCTAAAAAAATGTACACTAATTTGTCTCCCAGGAGGATTTTGACAAGTTATGTAAAGCTATGCATCCTACTACCATCTCTGTCTTGTCTTTGAGGCACAACTCAAACTGAACTCATTAGAGGTTTGCGTTTCAGCTTGGGAAATGCAGAGTTGCCTTTTTGCATTTCTAGTGGCAGCAGCAGATAGCAATGACCAGGTGAAAATTTCTGTTCAGATCAGGAAGAATTCACTACCTAGCCCCTGTAATAGGATGTAAGCATGTGATGGCTACTTTTAAGTGTGAAAAAATAGTCTCTCTTTAGCTCCTCATCTGCAGCTGCTGGAAAACCTGTATCTCCAGAATGCAGCAAACACATGAAATCAAAGTGTTGGATTCAAAAAGATTTCTGGATGAGTAAGTCAAGCATTTGCCTCATAGAAGGTTAACAAAGCTTTTAAAAGATTTTGCAGGTTTAGTTGGGGTTTTTAATTGGAGCCAACAACAAAAGCTCCAAACCCCCTTGAGAAACATGTGCTTGTCTTCCACCCAATCCTTCCCCTGAAGCAGGGCAGGGAGAAGCTGACCTGAGAGATTTGTTTCTTCTGGACGGACAGTGAAGTTAGGCATTCAGAGAGATTTTGCGTGGCTCCTGGAAATGTTTCTAATCTATCCCAGAAAACAGGGCAGGAACGGAACCTGTGCGGCTACGGCTGCACCCTTTGAACAAGAACACTGTTCTCAGCTGCCCTGGGAGCTGTGTGACTGTTTGCACCTGCAGCAGAGTGAGTGGGGGCAATGCCACCGAAAAAGAACAGGGACACTAGAAATGTGTCCCTGTTTGTGTTAAATGATGGCCTGCAATTTAGCATGGTACCCTTTTAATCCCGTTATAGAGGCTACTCTGGGAGATGCTGTTCTGGCTGCTGCTGAACTGGAGTAAGAGCTCCCTGTCTCTGGCTGCCCTTCTCCCATCCCTCATGGTAGGTTGTGCTCTGCCAGTGTAACTGCACACATAGTCACTCCCTAACCTAGTTCTGTCAGAATGATGCAGGTTTGGTTAAGTATTTTTTTATATGGGAAAAGTAGCCTGAAGGCCAGGTTCCCTCGCTCAGCTTCTATTACAATAATAGCATGCGACATTCATATTATGCTCTGCTCAAGTGTGTGTGATCGGCTCCTGATTGGACTTAATGCCTCTCTAAATAAAAGAAACACAGAACAAAAAGCATGAGATTTTATAAGCAAATAGTCCCTCAGAAATCTGGCTGGTTCCTGGAAGAGTTAACTCATTTAGAAACCTTTTAGAGGGCCATATTGATTACATCGATGTGTTCAGAGCAGCTGTGGATATTGCAGTAACAACGAACTGAGGCAGTTTATCAGCGCATCAGTTATTTTACTGGTATAAAAAGGAGCTTTAATTGGACTAATGATGATGGGCTCAATCTTATGTTGAAGCTATCTGGCCATCACAAAATTATCTCTCAGTGAGCTCATCTGTTTTGCAGGGAAGAAACTCATAATCTCATAGGATGGAAGATGTGCTGGCTATATATAGTTACTGATTTTATTTGTAAGGAATATCATGACTTCACAAGTGCAGTGGCACTAATCTCCTTGGTAAAGCATTTATCCTAATCTACAGGGAGCTGTTTGCTACAAAGCCAGCCATGTACTTAAAAGGGCCATTGAACAAATTTGCAAGGCTGGCTCTCATTTGCCTGTAAAATCAGCAGGTGAATCAGTGTGTCCTGAATGCATAGCAGCCCGAGAGCCAGGCTGCTCTCTGAAAATGAGACAGTGAGGCAGAGAAGACAATATTCCCACCCAAAATGGCTGCAGCTCGCTGAGATGAATGGAGGCAGCAGCACATGAGCAGCTGAGAACACGCTGCAGCCAGCTGGCTGCTGGAGGTCTGCGAGGGCGGGTTTAATAGTTCTCTGTTAAAAAGCATAAGTTGCTCTTATTATGCCAAAGACAGTGAGAGAGTTTACTATTTCTCAGGTGTTTCCTACTCTGTTCCAAACTAGCTCGTCTGGAGTAGCTTTTAGTACTAAGTAGCACGTATTTGCTTTTGGCACCTAGTCCCCAGTACCAAAAATACTTTTCTGGTTATGTTTGTAGAGATCGCTGAGACCATGGAGGTAGCTGGAAGATGTCTCCAAGAGATCAAACATGCTTACAGCAAAGCCAAAAGAGAATGAATTAATCGGAAAGCAAGGGTGGAGTGGAGTTTCTGCAGTTCTCAGGGCCGAGAGGAGCAGTGACCCAGCAGAGATCACTGCTGGGGTGGAGGAAGGAGACTGTGGAGGTGAGACCTACTTGTACTGGAGTTCTGTTAGCAATTTAACAGGCACTCAAGTCTTCAACAGAGTGCGGAGCCAACCCCATAGGACAGGTTGTGGGTGCAGGACACAGCACCAGCGCTGTCAAGTCTCTGAGGGGAGGGAGCCTGGGCTCTCAGCACCCATGTTGCTGCTCTCTGCCTGGCTCTTGGTTTCTTGCATTGCAGCTGCAACATCTTTCAGCTATCAGCAAGCTCCTGGGCTGCAGTTATGCCTGAAGGGGTAGTGTAGCCCTGACTCTGAATTTATTTTTTCTCCTTGGAATCTGCAAAAATAGAGAGGGGAGCAGTGTGCTTCACTTGCTTTCAACCTGGTCTGCTGAGGCCTTCCCTTCAGGGCTCAGTGATTCAACAAAGACAAGCAGATTCTTACACAAGGTACAGGGTAAACTAGGACCACGTCAGGTAAAAAGGCCAGATGTAATAGTGTTCCTTTAAATCATAATCCTTCATGTAATATCACACTTAGTTGTCATAGAAACCATGGCATCACTAAGACTTACAGCTCTTGATCCAGCAAAACAGTCAAGCATTTGCTTTTAATATAAAGTATGTGCTTAAATACCAATTATGTCTATGGCACTGTTTGTGTGCCTAGAACAAAGCCTTCACTTTAATTTTTTTCCTAGATGAGAGTGATGCCCAGTAAAGCCTTCTGGTTGCTTTAGTTAAGCCCAAAAAGTGTGTATGTTTCACAGCCCTCAAAATTACCAGTACCGGAATGGCCTAAACACAGCCCAAACAGAAGTTCTTCAAGACAATATATTGGAAATTGAATGCTTGATTAGATTACATCACTGTCTCTGCTTCTGCAACCTGAAAAAACATTAGGATAACGCTTTTCATAATTCTTTCAAGTACTCAGGACACTTTTAGTTCTATTGATTGTATGAAGAGCATAAGTTTTTTAATGGTTCTGGAAAATGTAGAAGTTTGATCATAATTTCCGTCTAACACAAGCATTCGTGCTACCAAATTAATTAACTATTTTGATATAGTTGCTCACATGGTATTTTGTGTTTTTTCTTTAAAGAGTCTGTTTCTGGATTAAGTATTTAAGAACTGCTGTTTTCATTTTAAGGTATGTATTAGAACTCAAAGTGGCTGAGAAAAGCATGAAAATACCCTTATGTCTCCAAGAAAACAAACAACAACTGGAGACAAATTAAGCAAACCCTACATGTATTTTAGTTCAAAGATCTATGGGTCCATGTTTTAGTTGGGTCCATGTTTTATTGTTCTTTGAATAGGTGTCAATGTTGAATATTCAATTTCTGTTGCAAATACATTTGTAAGATAACATGTAATATTTTACTCGTTTACATTAACTGCAGTCTTTTGTTCCCCAGATCGTACTCCAAACAAAATACTTGGGAGTACCTCTTCGGTGACTAAATGTTGCCCCTCAGATGGGGCCTCATTGAAAGCTTGCTGGACTTGATAGGCAGGCTTCCACTGGAGCTCAGCGGGCTGCTTATCAGAATTAAACATGTGGTTTTAGTCTATATATTCCTGGTTTATAATTCATATTTATTGGTCCCATGAGTTGCAAGGAGTTGTTGCTATTGCTCTGGCTGAAAAAAACAAGTGAGAAAAACAAAATTTGGGTAACAAAACAGTGAGAACAAATTCGGCAACACTGGGTCCATTAAAAGTTAATGCTTTGACTAATTTGAGCAGTTGATAACTGGACCTACCCGTAGCTGTTTCAGCTGTTCTAGAAAGCTACACTTCCATGTCTAGTCTGTATTTGTGCCAAGGAGACTTGTTTTGCAGATCTTCAATAGATGAGGTGGTAGCGACTCCACAGTGAATTCAGTACATTTATGATGCTTTCTTCCGGCAGAAAAACAGTAAGATCTTAAAGCTTTTGTGGAAATGAAAGCAGAAGGTTAATAAATGTGGCTGAGTCACAGTTCACTTCCAATTCAGACAATGCTTGTGGACAAATCTTCCTGCTATTTACCGAGCTCCACCAGCTGGTAAATCACTGTGTGTTTCTAAAAGCTCTTCTTGTAAAAAGTTAAAATTTTGTGAATTGAAAAAGGGTTTGAAAATGTTACTGGCTAATCTCCTTGCCTGGAGAGGAAGGTATAAGCCTTTGTATAACTGCAAAGATGAATCATTGAGTATGCTGTTGATTTTGCTGATTCTAGAGTACCTGGACAAAAAGACAGAGTCTTATCTGTAAAAACGTTTTATTAAATAGCACGATTGACGTGAAGAATGAATAAGAATTCATGGTCGGCCATATTCTCTCATAAAGCCAACAGCCAGACAGAGGGATAGTTCCCTAGATTAGTTGTTTGGGTTAATATTACTATATATATTTAGTTAATTTAAGCCCAGGTCAGCTGTCAAGAAGCTGAGAATGAGACGGGGAAAGAGGACAGTAAACTACTTTTCTCTCTTACACTTAGGAGGCTCATGTTCAGTTTTGATATAGCTCGCATCATTTGTGCCCAGGTGCAAATCCAGGCTGGGCAGAGAATGGATTGAGAGCTACCCTGAGGAGAAGGACTTGGGGATGTTGGTGGATGAGAAGCTCAACACAAACTGGCAATGTGTGCTGTCAGCCCAGAAAGCCCCCTGCATCCTGGGCTGCACCCCCAGCAGTGTGGCCAGCAGGGCGAGGGAGGGGATTGTGCCCCTCTGCTCCGCTCTGGGGATACCTCCCTGCAGTGCTGCCTCCAGCTCTGGGGCCACCAACATCAGAAGGACATTGACCTGTTGGAGCAGTTCTAGAGGAGGCCGTGGAGATGCTCCAAACACTGGAGCCCCTCTGCTGGGAGGACAGGCTGAGAGAGTTGAGGGGGTTCAGCCTGGAGAAGAGAAGGCTCTGGGGAGAGACCTTACAGCCCCTTCCAGTACTTAAAGGGGGGCCTCCAGGAAAGCTGGGGAGGTTCTCTTTATCAGGGACTGTAGCAATAGGATGAGGGGTAACAGTTTTAAACTGAAAGAGGCTAGATCTAGATTAGACACTGGGGAGAAACTCTGCACTGTGGGGGTGGTGAGACCCTGGNTCAAACACTGGATCCCCTCTGCTGGGAGGACAGGCTGAGAGAGTTGAGGGGGTTCAGCCTGGAGAAGAGAAGGCTCTGGGGAGAGACCTTACAGCCCCTTCCAGTACTTAAAGGGGGGCCTCCAGGAAAGCTGGGGAGGGACTCTTTATCAGGGACTGTAGCAATAGGATGAGGGGTAACAGTTTTAAACTGAAAGAGGCTAGATCTAGATTAGACACTGGGGAGAAACTCTGCGCTGTGGGGGTGGTGAGACCCTGGCCCAGGTTGCCCAGAGAAGCTGTGGATGCTCCATCCCTGGAGGTGTTCAAGGCCAGGCTGGATGGGACTTTGAGCAACCTGGTCAAGGTTGCCCCCATGGCAGGGGGGTTGGAACTAAATGGTCCTCTTTAAGGTCTCTTTCAACTTTAAATGTTCTGTGATCTAAGGACTCACACCATTTCAGTGTGTTCCCTGCAGTTCAATGTAGGTGATGGATAAAATAGGGTTGACTTTCCTCAATGCTTGAAAACGTTTTCAGAGCACAGAAAAGGGTCGCTGCCTTCTTTTATCAGTATCGCTTCTTTCGGGGATGAAGGAGCTGACATCACAGGGCCTTTTTCCTCCTCTCAAGCACACAGACTATTAAAACCCTCCAGCCTGAGTGAGCCTGTACCTGCTTCTCTTCCCATGCCAGTGCAGCGGGGCAGGCTGTCCGGAGGGGCACCGCCGGGCCCGGGAGAGCCCTGGGGCTGCAGGGACCAAAGTCCCTTCGGCCAACACTTGTTTTCCATCCTCTTCCTGCAGCAAAACCTCTCGGCACTAGGTGGTAGTGTGTGCTCACTGGAAAATGCTGGGGCTGGCATTTTCACAGGACCTGGCAGAAATCCTTCCAGAGCCTCCTGTCAGGAGCGCAGCAGAAATTAAAACTGGGTTACCAGTGTAGCAAGACTTCCCTCTTTGAAACACAGTGGTCAGAGGAGGTTTCTAAGCAGTCTCTAATCAGCAGATCTTTCCTACAGCTCACTTCACCCAGCTTGCCTTGCCACTATGAAATCACAGCCTTTTCCCTTGGCCTTCCCCATCGTGCCCACTTTGGGCCACCCGTGGCCACTCTTGGCAACTCTTCTCCACTACAGCATTGCTTCCTTAGAGATTTCTAGAGTCTCTTACATCAAGGTGGCAGGAAGCTTTGGGCCAATATTCAGGTTGTGTTTTCTTCTTCACTGTTTAATTTCATTTTTTCACTTAAATCCCCAGCTTCCTCTGCACATCAATGCTAAATAATCCCTCTGTTTACTTAGTGCTTGCAGATATTGGGAGGCAGCACACCAATGCAGGCAGGGCTGTGCAACCACCTGCACTATTGGTGATGTGATACAACCGTGTGCTAGTGCAGGGAGGGGTTGATAAAGATCCTTTAACTCTTTCCCTCCAGCCCTGTTCCTCTCCTGCTGTCCGTGTGGGAAACTGGTGTTTCCCTGCTTAACTATCCTTTTGTTAAAGCGTTTATTTGACACTGGTTCTTCAAGCCAGATAAATCTTCCTCAGCCAGGTAGGGGACAAGTTAAGACTCTTGTCTAGAGCAGAAATCACCCTGGTGAGCACATTGCCACACTGCATTCTTGCAGGTGTCACACAGGCTCTGCGTTGTTCTGAGCTTGCTCCACGCCGTGCCTGGAGCTAAAGTGAGGGCAAGTCAGATCAAGGATTGGAGGATATAAAGGAGGATCTTAATGGACACTGGGTGCATCTGAGAAGCTTGCTCTGGTGTTTAGTCCTTTTAAGTCCCACTTCGGAAATCTGTCCTCCAAGGCCCACACTTTGCTCTGCTAATTTTCTGCCAAGATCACAGTTGCAGTGTTCTAGGAGCACTTTTGCCTTGTGTTTATCAAGGAGCTTTTCTTTCTTTGTGCAATGATACTGGCAAACATCATCTAACTTTATATGGACCTTGTTCTTAACTGCTTCTTGAACTTGTTGGACTGTTTCAATTTGACAGAAACCTAGAGTAAAATATTATGTTCCACAAATTTTCTAAAAATCAGTGAATAGCTAGAGGAAAGAAAGTGTTCCCCCTTTTGGAAATATTGATAAGACACTTGGTCTTACCCTGGCCGCGAACCAGAGCTCATCTGCACATACGCAGAATATAGTGGACAAAAAGATGGAATCTTATCTATAAAAACATTTCCTTAAATAAACAGATTGCAGTAAAGAATACAATAGAATATACCAGGCAGGGTAGATTCTGAACCAGCCACGGCATCTGCTCTGTCTCCCAGAGCCAAAACAGGCAGTGAATGTGGGTGGAAATACGGAGAATCCTGTGGAAAGTAAGATGTGTGGAGACATGGGAAGGAATTGGGAAAAGGTAGGGGGCGTTTATAGCATGAGTTCCAGAGAGTTGCAGTGTGATGGTGATATAATGTAAACTATAGGAAACTAGACACTAGGTTTGTTGCTTACAGACCCAGGGGTTGGCATTTTTTACTGTTTCTGACTTTCCTGCCTCTTAGAATTATTTCTTTGTTGTTATTCAAAATGCCTCTCTGTGTCATCAATAATTTCATCAATGAGTCTTTTCTAGATCACCATGGAAGTCTTGAGATCAACTCACACAGCACTACCACGATCCATTTTAAACACGCTAACTACCTTTTCCTGCTAAGTAATCTGCTATTTTTATTCCTCGTTCACAATTCTTAAGCCAGCTTTCAGGCTATGTGGGTGCTGTTATGACAAAAGACATGTGAATTCGTGTTATATTCAGACTTTTGTGATTCAGTCCTTCAAATGTTTGTTTAAAGACAAGTATGTTGGTTCTGCTACTTCCCTCTTACTCACTGATGGTGTAAATCTATAGGAGGTTCCCTTCCCTATAAACTCCAGGGCATATATAACTGATTGTGAGTCTGTTACCCTTCATCTTTTTTAGTGGCTTTTTGTGCTTATAATTTGTTTCTAGCAGGAAAAGAGTCAGATTTACAGAATGGGAATTGCTGGGATCATTCTTTTCTGAGGTTTGGTCTTGCATTTGATTCTCTGAGACTGCTGTTTTGTGCGACTTTTTCTAAGGCAACTTTTCATACTTCAAGTCATCTTTATAAAGGAAAAAAAAGTCTTTTCTGTCCTTCTTTCACCCATAAAGATACATGGGTTAATTTTCCAGATGTACTTTGCCAATTATTTTTTTAAGTGCTGTATCTACCAAACTTGATTTTGTGGGATATTTAAAAGTTACTAGATGCACAGTATGTAAAAAATCACATACCAGAGCTCGGTAAATCTTGACTTGTGGTCTATGGATCCCTGTGACCTCCAAATCAGAGAATGATTGAAAATCACTGATCTCGCTGACTAATATTTTAATTCCTGTGAATAATGTGTGATCTTGGTAAAGCATAGTCTGTCCTGCTGTGGTCACAGTGAGAAAAAACTGCTTATGATGTGCACTAGGGAGCAACTTAAGATCTGAGATTAACGGATTCCCATAAAACCTTCAGCATCAGTTCAAATGGATGTGCCACCTCTCATGCTGCTTCTTTGGGGACTGTGGGCCCAGAGCCTCCTTCCACCCCTCTGCTCCATGTCCCCTCTGGGCATTGTCAGCATGAAGGGATGGACAACACCCCAACTATGGACTGACAGCTCCAATAGCAGTTTGCCTGATCCCGTCAAGCAAGGAGGGTATTTTGGTGTGATACTGTAGGGTCAGTATTTGTGCAGCACTTTGGACATTCGGTTGGGGGTTTGAACAGGGAGAGCACTGTCACAGGCACCACTTCGTTCCCCAAAATCTAGACTTACCTACAAAAAGTAATGAGTAAATGAGAAGCCCTGACTGGTATGATTACTGGGATGTGTTTGATTTGTATTTTCCAGGGTAACTGATGTGGTGATGTCTGGCTGTGCTTGCAGAATCTGAAACAATAACTCTGACCTGCACAGTTCATCTCAGTGCCTGCCAACTCAGATGCCCTGTAATGATATTTTAGATATAGACAAGGTTGACTATTTCACTGCCTATCAAAATAAGAAAAAAGGGGATGAAGGAGCTGCATATTCAGCTGTGATTAAGATTGCATTTCAGCACTGTGAGTACTTGACCTGGGGATCTGCCCATTTCCCTGCCTCCCCCTCCAGTCAGAAATGTATTTAGCAGGACTGAGCCTGGCATCTGACCTCTGCTCCTGTCCATCCCTTTTAAGCTTCTGTGATGGCAGGGGAAGATAAGCTTGCTGAGCCCTATAAAGCTTATGACTCTGTGTGGATCCCAAGGAAGGGGTGCAAGTCCCAGGGAGTCCAGGGAAGGTGTGTTGTGCCCTGAACAGTGCTTCATGCAGCTCCCTCTTCCCTCACCCAGCTGGGTTTGGAAAAATGATACCGCATTTTCCTTTTTTCTCTAGCTTGTTCTGTTATTTTGTTAAATGGCATGCCTCAGATATGGCTGCGTAGTTCCTTATTGCTTTCACAGATGTGCTTTTCATCTGTTTTTAAGAAGCTATGTGAGCCGTAAGGGAGAACACTAGGCGTATTCCCTCACTGTGCATTTTAAAGTATGTGCGAGGAGTTTGGTGTCTGATGTGTTTGAACACTGGATTCTAATCCCCATCTGCAGCATTGCAGGACTGTGATTAACATGGCTTTGCTTTCCTCTGGCACCTTTCTGCTAATAAACTAATTCCCACAACTTCATATGGAACGAAAACATATCATTAACCTTGCTTTGCAGATGCTATTCAGCTTTTGACTGCTCTGAAATACACACTGTTCAGTAATGTGTATATATAAAAAGTATAGCTAGAACTGCAAAATCCACAAACAGTAATGAAATCTTCACCAAAAGATTATTGCTGTTTCCCATATAGGTTTACAAACACTCTTCAGTGGCTGAGTGAAAACACCCTAAAAAGGGGACCTATTTGACTCAGTTGCTGACAGCCACAGGGAATTATAACTGAAAACTGCTCTCTGACCATCCTGGTCAGACCATGCTGACTATGCCACTATTCTATTTTATTTATTTTTTTTAATTTTTTTTTTAAATATTAAACTCTCGGACATAGTATTTAAGTGCCTGCAGACATCTCCTTGTCCCCTATTCCTAAACATCTGGGCGTATGTCCATCTGTATCTTTATCTGTCCAAAGCTGCCTCTAGGATAGGTTGGTTTTGAAATGTCTTTCTTGGCTCTTAAAGTCTTTAAAAGGAAAACAGATATTTGAGGGACTAAGCAATCCCTTGTGCCCTGCATGCCATGCTTCTTGAAACTGCATTGTCCAGCCATTTAATCAGTTTTTAGGCACTAATATATGTCTTTTTCTAAAATGCTTTGGAAGTGTCTTCGTTATTGAAGCAATGACTTTGATGCTGTGAGCTCAGAAATTGGTACGAAAGCCTGGCTGTGGTGAGCAGGACAGCTTGGATTGTGCCTTGGAAAAGCAGGATCCTCTCGAATCTTTCAGCCTTTGCCCAAGGTGTCAGGTAAGGTTCCTGCCTTATTCTTCTCTTTATGGGTATCAGGTATTATTTGTCTTTTCTAGTCTCAACTTCTCCTCCTATCTGTGAAAAAGTTAGTGTCTGTTCTGCTCCAGGATCAGCTATTATCAAACTGCATCATCCATCACTAAAACCAATTTACTCTTCCTCCCATCTCATTAACTTTATCCTTTTCTTTTTCCTTCTGCTGAGGTTCAGGGTTACAAAAGATCTCAGGGCCCTCCTTATTTCTAAAATGGCAGTTCCTTCTTCGGTGCCTGCTGTTTCTCTTGGGAAAGTGACATCAGAATTAAACAGAAAGACCCTTTCTAAGGGCCAGGCTGTGAGTGAGAGAAGTGAGGTCAAAAAACAGAACCATAAACTGTTCTCAGAGAAACAAATCAATCCTCTGCCAGGCACAAACACTCAACCGAATGTACAGGAGCTTCACTCTGGGGTAAAGCTGGAAATACAGCAGACCTGGAAAAGGCATTCACAGGAAGAAAAGGACTGAAATTCATCTGTGCTCTGGAACATCCTTTCTTTAGGCCTCAAACAACTCTTGCTTTCATCAAAGTCCATCCATCCTACATCGTTGTTCATTTCCTTCTTAATGGCTCATCCTGAACTCATCTTTCCCTCAGTTCCCTTCACCCCTGGCTGCCGGCTTTCTCTCTCACCAGGAACATGCCTGGCCGATGTGTTGGAAACAGAACTGGCAGCAAATGCTAAAAGGAAAGAAAATTTTGGTCTAAACTGTTTGTCTCCTTTTTTGTTGCCAGGTCTACCCAGCAAAGGAATGAGAATCTGCTGGTTTTTTCTGAGAGTTTCAGTTGAGTACTCTTACAAAACTTGTTATGTTTAAATGAAAGGGAGGGAAAAGAAACAAAGAACATTTAAAAGGTTATGTTATCTTCATAATAGAGAGGTTTGGCCAAAGTTCAGATCCCCGGGAGATGAAATCTAGCTGTATGATAGATAGAGAGAGGTTCCCATGGTGTTGAAGATGTACATGCAGGAAGAAAGGTAGAAAAAAAAAAAAAAGGTTGCTTACAGGCAATATAGATCAAGGGAACTTAAGAGCATCTGTAATTACTAGAATCTGATGCCGTGCTCTTGAGGGTCTTTACCAGGGTTCGGTTCCTTTATTACCCAGAGATGCCAGGTCTTCCCCCCTGTCCATTCATTTTGGTCTTTGGGAGACTCAGGATTTCCTGAGTCATCTTGTGACCAACACGAGATTCATGTCAAAGCCTCACAGCAAGTCCCTGAAGGGAGCAACAGGAATGAGTCAGACATGACGAACAACTCTTTACACCTCTGAAGCAGCCTCTGTGTTCCAGGGAGCGAGGCAGCCCCAGTGTGTTCTCAAGGTCTTATCACAGAAATGAATTCACAGGCGATGTCACAGCTTGCACAATGCCTGCTAAATACAGAGAAGTGCAACAGAATTCAGGGGAGTGGTGGCTGTGCAGCTGCGTGTTGCTTCTTGAAGCCTGCAACAAAAAAAAAGCGGACTGAAGGAGCTGGGGAAAGCTCCACACCAGACTTTAACAATGTATGGCTTGCAGGACACACTTGGCCAATTAAGCTGTTTGTTTGGCCTGCCAGATGGTCAGGAGACACCATGATGTTTGGATCACTGGGTGCCCTAGAGAGGTTCTTTTGCTTTCCACCAGCGTGCCCGCTAGTGCAGGCAAAGTGTCCCCCCAGCCGGCACATACACACCTCTGTGAAGCTGCCAAAAAAAATGGGGTGTCACAGGCAGTGCGGAGGCAGAGGAGAGGAAGGGCAGAGAAGAAGGCAAGGAGGATGGAAGACCAGAGATAGCGATAGGGGCAGCTCTGGTAGGGTATGACGAAAGGTGTGGTTTGAACTTGCTAAGCCTACCCACCTGTCTGCTGCAATGAGGCGTTCTAGGCCAAAATCCTGTCGTGTGAGGGAAATAAGGCTGAGTCACCACATTCATGCCCCTGCTGTTTCATGCATCGCATCATGTAACGCTGATAAACCGATCTGCTTGGTTTTGTCTTTGGTGTTCCCTTAGAAAGGCTCTTCCAGGCTCTCTCTGTCTAATAAGTAGAGCCGGAATTTTCAGCTGTTTATTTATAGCTAATTTGCCCTTAAACTTGTATCTTCCCTTATCTCTCAAAGGTCATCACCCTGCCTGCGGAGACATCGACAGGCAACAGTCACATCCACTCTGTCTTCGCTTTGCAGGCCATACAGTCTGAGCCAACAGCGACAGTTCAGCCTTTCTAGGAAAGCCGAGTTGCACACCCTGTACAATAGGAGTCTTTCAAATGATACCTGGAAAAAAAACAGGTCTTTCAACTCTGTGGACTTCCTGGTGTCTTTCATTCAGAGTATTTAACCGGTGTCAATCCTTACAGGCTTCTTTTGTAGCAAAGTGTGTTCTCTGCTGCTCTCTTTGCAGGAAGGATAGGAGATTTCAACCCACAAATCAGTAAGACTTCCATATGCTTGGAGTTGGGCATGTGCATAACTGTTTTTCTGGATGAAGATTAGACTTCTCACCACTTGACAAGATTCAGCTTGTGGTTTGTGAAGTGCTGCCAGTTTCTCAGGAATTAAAGATTTATATAAAATATCAATGTTAAAAAAAAAAAAAAGGCAATTCCCTGTTTCAGGTTTGTGTGTGTGTTGCATTAATTAAAAGCTGGTTGAGAAACAGGAAGGACGCTCGGCAACAGTATTAGTTGTATCACAGTAACCTCTTCGTGCCGCGTGAGGGTTGATCCTTCTTCCCCAAGAGCTGTCGACTGTCTGTAGGCAAAGATGGAAAGGGACAAATAAAGGTGCAGGAATGATTTTTCCAGTGTCGGGAAGTGACAGAAATAGAGGCAGCATCTCTTGATCCCTGAATGTAGCGAGATCCTGAACGTAGCAAATAGAAAAGGTCTCCATCCCCTGGAAAGTCTCACGAATGAAAACCAGGACCCTGCCTTGAGTGGTCGTGTGTGTCTGGGTGGAAACCCTGGCATGGGGACGGGATCCCTGATGGGATGAAGACGTGGCACTTCACGGCATGCTCTAGTGCCCGAGATTGTTGGTTTGTGTCTGTTGGGAGGGTGGTGGTGTGGTTTGTGTTGGGGGTTTTTGTTTCTGTTGTTGGTTTTTTGGGTTTTT
>VXAK01015461.1:1553-18675 GCA_013399435.1 Arenaria interpres
AAGGCTGCTCCAAGGTCTCCCCGGAGCCTTCTCTTCTCCAGGCTGAACAACCCCAGCTCTCTCAGCCCGTCTTCATAGGGGAGGTGCTCCATCCCTCTGATCATCTTCGTGGCCCTCCGCTGGACCCGTTCCAACAGGTCCATGTCCTTCCTGTGCTGAGGACCCCAGAGCTGGACACAGAGCTCCAGGTGGGGTCTCACGAGCGCAGAGCAGAGGGGTAGAATCACCTCCTGCGACCTGCTGGCCACGCTTCTCTTGATGCAGCCCAGGATGCGGTTGGCTTTCTGAGCTGCCAGCGCACATTGTTGGCTCATGTCGAGCTTCTCATCCACCAGCACTCCCAAGCCCTTCTCCTCAGGGCTGCTCTCCAGACATGTGAATCACTGACCAATCACACAAAGGTGGGAGGTACTGACAGGATACCAATGTTGTAAAACATGCATATAAACCCTGCAGAAAGTCCCGTTTGGTGCCTTTGATCTGTGGGAAACCACCCAGCACCCAGCCTCCTGCGACACTGAAATAAATGATCAATGTCCCGTCCTGGGGCGTGTGACCGGGCACTGCACACCGGGGAGCAGAGCCGATTTCTTGGACAAAAGTTTCTGGTGTCCCCTGACAGGACGGTATTGCCCAGACTGACCTGCTGACCACTCGGACTCCAGTGGCCACCGACCTCTTGACCAGGGACTCCATGCAAGTTTTCTCCTCGTCAGGAAGGGGTGAGCGACACTAATTAGAGACATGGAGAGTAAAGAAGTGGAGAAAGGGGGTAACAAAAGGCTCATAGATGTGATATTTTATAAGAAATTAATCCTACACGGTGACAACCATAGCGTACGAAGGGGTGGTTAAAGGTTTTCTTTCTGGGCAATAATATGGGGACCGGTCCCTCCTCTGAGCCCTCCCCCTGCTCACCTTTAGGATGCATTCTTAGGAACTGGAAGGAGTTTGGTGGACTCTGATGAAAGTAAAACTAATAGAATATTGTACAGAATGGTGGCCGATGTATAAGTTGGAGGGCGAGGAAAAATGGCCCAAAATGGGAAATTTGCATTATAATACTATTCTGCAGTTATTGTTGTTCTGTTGGAGGCAAAAAAAGTGGGATGAAGTTCCATATGTGGATCTTTTTTTCGCTTTAAGAAATGATTATGAAACCAGAAAGAAATGTGGGCTGATGGTGAATGAGTCTGATGCAGTGGTGATGAGGGATGAGAAAAATGAAAATCCCAGATGTTGTTTGGCACGCAGTGTCGGAAAAAAATGTATAAGAAAGGGAGAGGAGGAAGAAGATGTGCGACTCCTTGTAGCTACAGAGGCTGATCCTGACCACGGCAGGGCAGTGGGGAGAAAACAGAACCGGGGTTCTTCCCATGGGGCAGGAGGATTTAGCCCCGGAGCCGGGGGGGGCTCGAGCTCAACAAGGTTCAGTTTTTCTGGCCCCTCTCAGGGAAGCGGTGGGACCCGGGGGGCTGTCTCTCTGCATAAAGATGCCATTTACAGCCTCCGATCTGTTAAACTGGAGTAAGTTAGCTGGGTCTTATGGGGAGGATCCTCATAAAATATATAGAACAGCTCAAATGATAATTAAGAATTATAATCCTGATTGGAAGGATCCGCAAATGCTTTTAGACGTTTTGTTCCTCCCTGAGGAAAAGCAGCTGGTGTTAGAAAAAGCAAATGAAGGAAATATGCGAGTTAATAGAGAAGGGCCTGAACATTTCATGCCAAATCAGGAGCCTACCTGGAATCCTAATTCTGATGTTGGGAAATTAATGATTAAACAGTATCAACAGCTAATTCTCTATGGGATTAAAAATGGGATACAGAGACCTAGGAATCTGGCAAAACTGTCTCAAGTTGTTTCAGGGTCCAGATGAAGTTCCTTCTGCATTTTATGAAAGACTTTGTGAAACCACTCGGAAGTGGACAGATTTGGATCCTGACGATGAGATGAACGAGGTGACTTTTGCTATATTATTTATAAGGCAGTGCGCTCCCGACATCAGGCAGGTGCTGCAGGAAGCGGACTGGGTGTCGGGAATGTCGCTCCCACAACTGATGAAAACAGCGTATGAGGTTTATAACAACAGGGAGGAGAGAGGAAGGGAAGAAAATGAGAGAGAGATGCAGAGAAGCCTGAGGTGAGAGGCCAGCCTTTGGGCTGCCACTATTGCCCAGGCACAAGCTGGGGCTGGAGGAAGGGGCTTTTCCAGGGGAAGAGGTCGAGGGAGAGGAAGAGGCATGGGAAGAGGAATGTCACTGAGGGGACGAGTGGCTTTAGCTGCGGATCAGTGCGCCCTCTGCAAAGGATATGGGCAGTGGAAGAATGAATGTCCTAAAAGGACTCAGGGAAAGGGACGGCCAGTTCCCGTCAGGAAGGTGGATTTGTTAATGGTGGGGACAGAGGATTCTGAGTGACAGGGACCAGGGGCAGCAACACCGAATGCCCCAGCAGAGTCCCTGGTTCCAGTAATGCTGGGGAATGAGATAATAAGCTTTTTAGTGGATACAGGAGCTAAACACTCTGGATTAAATAATTGTAAAGGACCTTTAAGTACACTTACTAAGCCGGGGACTGGGGCCATGGGAAAGCAAGAGGTAAAATAATTTTAAAAATCTATTAAATGTAGAATTGGCAAATGGATGGTAATTCATGAATTCTTGTATGCGCCAGAATGCCCAGTGCCTCTCGTGGGAAGAGACTTGTTAAATAAATGGGCAGCACAAATCTCTTTCGAACAAGGAAAAATCGAAGTACAAATTCCTGAAGCTCATGCTTGGCAGGCACAAGTTTATTTGTTACAGAACACAGAAAATCAAGAGGACCAGGTGAAAGAAGATCCAGGGGAAGAAGCAGAAGAAATTAATGATGCAGTAACACCCCTTGCGTGGGCAACAGACAAACCTGGAAGGGCCAAGAGCGTGGAACCAGTAAAAACTGAATTAAAGCCAGGATCCTGACCAGTAAGGAGAAAACTAATATTAGTTTAGAATTGTGACACGTCTGGAACCAATAATTGATCATTTCCTAAAATGTAGACTATTATGGGAATGTCAGTCGAGGGACAATACACCACTATTACCAGTAAAGAAACCGCGCAATCGAGGTTATCGGTTAGTGCAGGATCTAAGGGCAACAAATCACCTGGTGTCAGATCTCCACCCAGAGGTCCCAAACCCCTGTTAACAGCAACCAAGGAGTCCAATGTTTAGTTTGCAGTTCTGGATCTCAAAGATGCTTTCTTCTGCATCCCCGTGGAGCCAGGCAGCCAGTAGATATTTGCCTTTGAATGGGAGAGTTCCGGCGACCTGTGGGAAGATTCAGCTTTGCTGGACGGTGCTAACGCAGGGATTTAAAAATATTCCAACTCTCTTTCGGGCAAAGCCTGGCAAAAGACTTGGATCTATGGCTAGGAATAAGCCAAAAATACAGGCAAGGCCTCCTCCTGGAGAGGTGCTAAATTCTCTTCACAAGTACCTTTTGCTAAGGATTCCTGGTCCAGCTGAACCCCCAGTGCCTGGTTTTAAGCCTGGAGATCAGGTCTATCTACAGACGTGGTGGGACGCTCCAGTAGCAGAGAAGTGGAAAGGACCCGACCAGGTTTTACCGACGTTAACAGAGCTGGGAAGCTCGAAAGTGTCGGACATGGATCATTACACCAGAATAAAGGCAGTTCCAGCGTCTATGTGACAAGTGAAACCTGCTGGACCCGGGAGGCTGAGATTAAATTGAGTTAAATGAATTGTACGTGGACCAACATTGAATCAGTAATAGGCATGGAGTGTGTTAAAGGAGAAGTTTTGTTGTCATTAGCAATTATTGTAGGGATATTAACATTCTTGTGGAGTCCACATTTTAATAGTAATTTCTTTCAAACTAGAAATGAATCAAGTGTTTGTGGTGGTGCAGCCTCCCCTGCCAATCCCCTTCAGGCCACCTTTCCCTATGGCAAAAAGAGATGAAATCCAGAAGAACTTAAATTTTAATGAATTAATAAATTTAATGCAGACCATTAAAGGGGACGAAGAGGAAGATGCTTCAGACCACAGGGACGATGTTAATGCACGAAATTATCAATCAGATGGGAGAAATGGGGTGGGATGAAATTCCCAGTGAAATGAAAAATAAAGGTTGTGCTGTTAGGGCAAATTTGGCAATTACATCAAACCAGCTCTTGGGAAACAGAATCCTCTGAGCGGCAGTTAAAGGGCCGGGAGCAGAGAAATGGGCACAAGCGCTGGTAGTAGGAATTCCTGGAGCTGCGATGGATGGACGCCTTACCACCGTCCTCCTTAGGCTGATTCAAGCATTTCAGAAAGGCGCCCATCCCAGCACTCCAACTCCCCCACCTTTCTCCCCTCATGACCATCAGTTATAAAACACAAAACCAAAAAATCTAAGAATGCCCAGGCGGGAACGGAGCCTGCCTGTCTGGCTAGTGGAGGCTTATCAACAGCTAAATGAGAATAACCCTTACTTTTCAATTCCATTTTGTTCTGGAAAGCGATTAACAAACATTTTTGTTGCAGCGCAGATTTCAATCATTGCACGAGAGGATGCCGACAAGCTGGGCTTACAGCCTGGACAGCAAAGAGTTAAAATTACTGGAGTTACGGGAATTTGTGCTGTGCGCCAGACCACAAAAGCTAATTTATAGCTCCCTGGCAAAAAGCATCTGACACATCCTGGAGCATAAAAGGGGTAACCTGTTTGGCCTTCCCCGCTGGGACAGTTCTCGCTTTTCTTTCTTAACAGAAATTATGAACATCCACTGATAAATGATGACCTCTGCTAACGACATCATGGGAATGGACAACATCTCCAATGATCCCTCCAGCAGCACAGTGGAAGCCAACAGAATCACAGAATGAGATGGGGTTGGAAGGGACCTCTGGAGATCCCCTCCTCCAACCCCCTGCCAGAGCAGGGCCATCCAGAGCAGATCCCACAGGAACTTGTCCAGGTGGGGTTTGAATGTCTCCAGAGAAGGAGACTCCACCACCTCCCTGGGCAGCCTCTGCCAGGGCTCTGCCACCCTCACAGGAAAGAAGTTCCTCCTCATGTTTAGGTGGAATTTCTTATGTTCAAGTTTGTGCTCATTCCCTCTTGTCCTGTCCCTGGGCACCACTGAAAAAAGACCGGCCCCATCCTCCTGACACCCACCCTTGAAGTATTTATAGGCATTGATCAGATCCCCCCTCAGTCTTCCCTTCTCCAGACTAAAAAGACCCAAGTCCCTCCCTCATAAGGGAGATGCTCCATCCCCTCGTCATCTTTGTAGCCTCTGCTGTCCCCCCTCCAGCAGTTCCCTGTCCTTCTGGAACTGGGGAGCCCAGAACTGGTCCCAGTGCTCCAGATGGGGCCTCCCCAGGGCAGAGCAGAGGGGCAGGATGACCTCCCTCCACCTGCTGCTCACACTCTTCCTGATGCCCCCCAGGATGCCATTGGCCTTCTTGGCCACCAGGGCCCATTGCTGGCTCATGGGCATCCTGTTGTCCACCAGGACTCCCAGGTCTTTCTCCTCAGAGCTGCTCTCCAGCAGGTCAGCCCCAACCTGTGCTGGTGCAGGGGGTTATTCCTCCCCCAGTGCAGCACCCTGCACTTGCCCTGGTTGAATTTCATCAGGTTCCTCTCTGCCCAACTCTTCAGCCTGTCCCTCATCTTCTATACCCGCATCTTCACAGCATCGTGCCTCCTCTTGTCTCCTTCTTTGCAATGATCTGCTGGGACACACATCAATGGTCATGGATGTTCGCCCCTTCCCCACTCTCTCCTTCCCTGCTTGTTGGAGTAAGTCTGTACTCACAATGGCCAACACACAATGGCCCATGCACTGCTGAGGTACCCTGCAAGTCTTGGAACACCATGAAGCAAGGCTGGCTGAAGTCTTTCCACATTAGTCTTACCTGGGCAGAAGGTACACACAACTGGGGAATGGGGTTGGGATGACTCTCATTGGATGGCTCAACTTCAAGCTGTGCCAGGAGAGAGAATACAAATTGGATGCCGGGCAATCAATGGGTCCGTGTACCACAGGCCAACTGAAATTAACTATTTTATACCGACTTGCCGTACTGGAAAACCAAAATTCCAATTGTCTTGCCTATAACATAACCAGTCAGCTCAACTTACACGTATACACCTTCTCCATGATTGTTGGTTGTGATTTTGACTTTTCTGGACCAACACCAGCTCATGGAAATTCATCTTTGATTACACACTGTATCACGAGCTACAGCCCACACTTATCAGGATGAATCCGACTGTAATCAAACAACTCCGTCCTGGGCTGAGTGTCACAGGAATAACTTCTAATGCTTGGGGAAACTGCACTTTTATGACTCCAGTGTCTGAATTCATGAAAATATGTACTTTACAGCCAGCCAGGTTCTGTGGGATTCAAGGTCTTGGTGTTTTTGAGCTCCCCGGGTACGGAGATGTAGAGGAGTGAGACCCACGCACTTGACCCAAGCTGCCAACAGGATTGTTTCATACCACGAACATCACATTCAATATAAAATATAAAGTTTGCTGAGGAGTTCTCTCTCTCTCTCCCTTGGTGGCTGCCATCCCGAGAACTCCTTGCCCCGCTGCCGGAGCCCTGAGCCCTTCCCTTCCTCCCGAAGCCGCAGTGCTCGCCGGGTCCCACATTGACCATCCCTTTGGAGAGTGCACAGCTTCTGGGAATGGAATGGGCTGAGTATAATTCTTATCTATTTTATATTTTAATATTTGGATTAATATTTGTTCTTTAGTATTATTGTTAATTATTTAGCCCTATCCTATTAAATCTATTTATATATCAGCCCTCATGTTTCCTTGTGTTCCCCAATTCCCCTTTTCTGGGTGAGGAGGGGTCATCGGGTGATAAAATAATTGTCTAAATGATAATATGGGTCTTTTCAAGCCATAACAAGCTCCTTCACCACTCTGACTTAATCAACCCCCTACAATGAGCACGAGACACCGGACAAAAGACTCTTATGTCCACCACGACACTGAAGAAATATATCAAGTGCTAAAATGAGTCAAAGGAGATGGAGAGCATCAGTGGTGGGAAGTCCTGTGTGGATGGTCTCCAACGGCAACCGGGACACTACACCCCGTGTTGCACTCTGTCGGGATCCTACCGATTGTTGTTATATTATGCTTCTTGTTGATATTATTTTACACGTTACAGTTTGGGGGATGGTTAAACAAATTGCATTTCTGCAGAAATTTCCCCGTGTCACCTAATATATATATGCATATATTTTATATAAAATACATCTGTGATGTCACCTGACCACGTTTAACGAAACCCTGAGAAATCAGCCAATCACAAATTTCCCTCAAATGATAATTAAATGCTTACAGGCATAGAGGCGAGAGGCAACCACGCTGCCACTCTGTGGGCGAGAAGGACGAGCTTTAGCCAGGGGGTGGATTGTGGTGGTGCAACCCCCACCCCCCACCTTCAGGCCGCTCAGTGCTTGGCCTGAGCTCCCTCCAACCTGGGCCACAGAACAACACAATGGACCAATTAACAATACCAGCGACAACCCACCTGCACACATTCCTGGGCAATCTGCTCTGGGTGGACCTGCTTTGGCAGGGAGGGTTGGACTAGATGATCTCCAGAGGTCCCTTCCAACCCCATGGGATTCTGTGATCAGAACGTAGCACAATGGTCTAACACGGCCTCAAGTTACGCCAGGGGAGGTTCAGGCTGGATATTAGGAAAAATTCTTTCACCAAAAGGGTGATCAGCCATCGGAATGGGCTGCCCAGGGAGGGGGTTGAGGCCCCATCCCTGGAGGTGTTCAAAAGCCGGGTTGATGTGGTGCTGGGAGATATGGTTTAGTGATGGTGTCACTTTTTGTTTGTTGTGTGGGTGTTTATTTTTGTCAAAATTAGGTTGATGGTCGGACAAGATGATCTTTTAGGTCCCTTCCAACCTAGAAGATTCTGTGATTCTGTAACATGAAAGAGAGAAAAGGCGGAGAGCCACAGACCAGAACACCATCGTGTCCCTGGTCACCACAGCTTGAAATAATGACTATAATCCATCGCTCCTGACACCACATGGACTGCGGAAGGGGGAGGTACCAGGACCCCAAGATCTGGGCAAGCACCCACCTCTGCAGAAATGCAATAAATAGATAATCCCTCTGCTTGGACCCGGGGCGGGGGGGGGGGGGCGGGGGGGGGGGGGAGGTGTGTGTGTGTGTATTGGCGTCTGCACAGCGCAGAAAGGGCCATGTTGGGACCGTCAAGGTCCCATGTTGAGACCACAGCTGGGTTTGTACACACTTCCATGAGCACACTGAAGAATTAGGGCCCTGGAGATGCTGGGAGGGCTGGAGCCCCTCTGCTGTGAGGGGGGGCGCTGAGAGAGCTGGGGGGTTTCAGCCTGCAGAAGAGAAGGCTCCGAGGAGATCTCGGAGCCTTCACGGAGCTCCAGAAAAGCTGGGGAGGGACTCTGGATGAGGGAGGGGAGCCCGAGGAGGAGGGGGAAGGGTTTGACCCTGAAAGAGGGGAGATGGAGCTGAGATGTGGGGAAGAACTTCTTTGGTGTGAGGGTGGTGAGAGCCTGGCCCAGGTTGCCCAGAGGGGCTGTGGCTGCCCCATCCCTGGAGGGGTTCAAGGCCAGGTTGGAGGGGGCTTGGAGCAACGTGGTGTGGTGGGAGGTGTCCCTGCCCAGGGCAGGGGGTGGCACTGAGGGGGCTTTGAGGTCCCTTCCCACCCAAACCAGTCTGTGGTTCTATGAAGAAGGAATCCCTCTTGTAAGAATTCCCACACTGAATATATCATGGAGCAATTTGTGGAGAAACACCTTGTCCAGTGTTACCAGAGAAACTGAAGAACAGGAACAGGAGGTGGATGGTCTTACGCACCTGTGGACAGCGTGTTCCCTCTGAAAGGATTGCACAGGATGTCACTGCCTCACTCAAACAGCCCACAGAAGGGGGTTCAGATGGTGGAATAGAATTGGGGAGGGAATTTTTGATCTGCGTGGCCAGTTCCAGAGGGAAAAGGATGGTGCTGACTCTGCAGAAAGCCCAGGAAAGCTCTACCCAGGAATGGGAACGGGACACGTACATTAGGGGCTTTAATCCCCAATATTCCCTCAGTGTGTAAATTAGATTCAGGGTTACGGCTGAGAACTTATTTAAAAAGGTATAAACGAACTTGTGATCCTCTGATGGACAGGCCAACGGCCACTTGCTCTTCTGCTTGATGGTTCATCCCACGGCTGGGGGCAAGGGAATTCAAAAAAGCCACTGTGAATAGCTCAGCCCTCGAGGAAATTGGGAATGAGACCTCGGATGCAATTTGAGCTCTGCAAGAAGTAAAGGAAATAATAGCAAATATTCCTGCACGGCCTTAGAGGTGACGTTGGGCCCGCAAGGGGGTGTGTACAGGAGTTAATAACAGTTGTTGTGTATTTATTGGTCAAAGTGGTCGAATTTCTACAGATCTGAATGAAATTTGGAAACAATCTCAGCTTCTGCGTGAAATATAAAGAAAGATGACACTTCTTTAGGATTCGAAGAGCCACGGAAGTGGTTCACCTCCTGGTTCCCTGATTTAACATCACGGATAAAGAAATTGAGAGCTCTTTTCGTTACGGGTTTGATGACTTTTGTGTGCACGTGTGTAATGGTACAACGTGCTGTTCTAAGGGCAGTAGCTGTGGGGAGCGATGAGACTGATGGAGTAAACCCTAGAGAAGTCCCACAGGGGGAACTGTCACCAGACCATGCCCTTGAAATGGTTAATAGTGACCAATGTACAGAGCCGGGCAGGGAGGGTTCTGTCCTTGAGCTTGTCCAGAGGATGATTAACGAAAGAACTAATCAAGGGAAGCAAGTATTGTTAACGTTCTTGAGGAGGAACATCCGGACCTTGAGAACGTTACTAATCAACGTGTTTTGGCGAGTTTAGCCAACTGGGCGAGATAGTGAGGATTTAGCGAGGATTTAGTCTCCCGAGCTGAACTACCTTCATTCTAACACTAAACCTCGGGCCCACGGGTCAAGATGACCCTGGTCCAGGTGAAGACCCTTCCCCTCAGCGTGGGTATGAGCTGTAACTCCCCTTGTGCAGCCACGTGTGAATCACTGAGCAATCACACAAAGGTGGGAGGTACTGACAGGGTAACGATGCTGTAAAAAAACCCTGCAGAAAGTCCCGTTTGGTGCCTTTGATCTGTGGGAAACCACCCAGCACCCAGCCTCCTGCGACACTGAAATAAATGATCAATATCCCGTCCTGGCGCGTGTGACCGGGCACTGCACGCTGGGGAGTAGAGCTGATTTTTTGGACAACAGCAGTGCCCCTGGGTCACAGCCCAGTGGGACCGAGGCCAGCGAGCCCCAGCCCAGCCCTGAACTGCTCCCCAAGGGACCTGACACCCGCCGAGTGTCACTCGAGGCCCTCGGGGACCCCCAGCGCAGCAATGGGGACCCGGGGAGTGTGGCTGCGCCTGGGCCAGGGCAGCAACAGCCGCTCAGGCCGGGGAGGAGGGACAGGAGGCCACGGAGACCGGATTTTCCCCTGTAAGGAAATCCCATCCAACACCCTGCTCCTCCTCCCCGCTGGGGCAGGCGCCATGCAGCCACTGAACCCTTCATCCCGCAGCCGGGGTCAGGGGGGTGGTGGTGTTCCCAGGCTGGGGGAGCCAGATCCCAGGGGAGAATGGGCCAGGAATGTGGCCGGTCGTGGGGACGATGGGCACAGGGAGGTCTGTGGCAGTGGGAGCGCTGGGGCAGGTGGAGCCAAGGGTGCTGTGGCTCCAGCTGGGGAGCCCCAGGGCTGGCAGCGTGTGGCTGACAGCACATGGGGGTGGGGCGACAGACCCCAGAGGCGTGTGAGTGATTACACCCCCCCCCCAACCCTACCCAGCCCCAGAGGAGCTCCCAGTGCCGCCCAGCGTGGGACTGGCTGTGATGATGTGGAGAGCCCCATGGTGCCCACACACAGGATACCTCAGCTTAAACAACCCCTATTTATTCGTATCAAAGTCTCAGGGTCCCTCAGGGTAAAAGGAAGGACAGGGCAAACTCTCAGGAACAGGCCCTGTGCTGGGCCAGGGCTTGGGGACACCCGTGGGACAGTGCCTGTGACAGGCGATGACACCCCCTGCCCACCTCCCTGCGCCAAAGGTCCAGAGGGGGAGGTGAGCAGCCCCTCATCTGCGGTAACGGTAACGCTTGAAGTGGAACCAGAGCTGGAAGATGCCATTGGCAAACTGGCAGCGGAAGCCGTGGCGGTGGGAGTATTCCCACTCCCGGTTGACAATCTTGAAGGCAATGTCCTCGTAGGGCGGGCCGGCGTGGAAGCGCAGGATGGCAAAATCCTTGTTGTCCTGACAGGCCTCCAGGAAGTACTCAGGCGTCGAGCGCTTGTCGATGAGGTCGGGGTAGAAGATGTTGAACTTGTAGCCCTGCACAATCTTTGGCGGGGGGTTGTCGAAGTCATAGTGGGTCTGGTTGTACTTGTTCCACTCGAAGCCCGTGTGCACCCGGTTGAAGAAGCGGGGCTTGCGGGGCCGGTACTTGTCAGCCCAGAGATAGGCCTTGCCCGTGAGGGGCATCTCCACGCTGAACTGCGCCTCGTCCGCGCCCATGCCCTCCTTGGCCTTACGGAAGAAGATGTCATCGGCGCTCTCGGTGGCATCACCTGTAGGGAGGAGAAGTGACATCGGTCCTGCAGTGCCAGCCGGGCCTGGGCTGTGGGGACACTGCCGGGGCGCGCAGAGGACAGGAGCAGCAGATGCTGGGCAGGGGATCATAGAATCATTGAATGGTTTGGGTTGGAAGGGACCTTAAAGATCATCTAGCTCCAACCCCCTGCCCTGGGCAGGGACACCTCCCACTAGAGCAGGCCGCTCAAGCCCCATCCAGCCTGGCCTTGAACCCCTCCAGGGATGGGGCAGCCACAGCTTCTCTGGGCAACCTGTTCCAGTGCCTCACCACACTCATAGTAAAAAATTTCTTCCTGATATCTAATCTAGATCTCTTCTCTTCCAATTTAAAACTGTTGCCCCTTGTCCTGTCACTGCACTTCCTGACAGAGAGTCCCTCTCCAGCTCTTCTGTAGCTCCCTTCAGATATTGATGGGCTGTTATAAGGTCTCCCCAGAGCCTTCTCTTCTCCAGGCTGAATAACCATGCGGATGTGGAGCTGGACACGGAGATGAGCCCTGCGGACTCCAGGTGGGCACGGGGCTGAGTGGTGCTGGGAAACTCATCCAAACTGCCCTTCCCTCCCACCCGCAGCCCCGACAGCTTGCGGGGGGCTGGGAGCGGGGAAGGACCCGACACAGGGAACGCCAGCAGTCTGAGCCCCATCTCCCTGCTCTTGTCCAGGTCACAGCACCCTTCGCTGCCTGAGGCATCCCCTGCCAGGGGATCCCCAGCCCCGGGTGCGTGCTCCAGATCCACCCTTTTCTGAGGGCGGCGTCCCCCTCCATGGCAGGCAGACTGCGAGGCCGGCGGGCAATCGCCTGCCTGTGGGGCTCCTACCTGTCACCTGGAGCTGCTGCCGCAGAAGCAGCAGCCGATGCGCGTCCTCCTCGGCCTCCAGCACGTGAGCGTCGAAGGGCAGCTCGTTGGCACTCAGCAGCCGGGGGCTGTACTTCCCCGCGTCGTAGTCATCCAGGCTCTGCTGGATCAGATCCTCCTCCATCAGCACGGCTTCCCCCTCGGCCTCCCCTTTGGCCTCTGCGTCCTGCTCGGCCTCCGGCTCCGAGGACGGCCCCGGCTGTACCACGATGCTCTCCTCTGGATCCAGCCTGCAAGGAAGAGAGAAGAGAGAACTGGGACGGGGATGGTACCCTCCTTCTCTGCTCACCTCAGCTCTGTCTACAGAAGGACAGGAGCACGAGGATGAATTTTCTGTCCCTGGGTGCCCCCAGGGAGAGGCCTAGACGTCTGTGCTCCCCAAGGAAAGGGCTGCGTACCTGTCGCTGGGGGAGGCTGGCTCCTGTTTGATGATGGGGAAGAGCGGTTCGCTCTCCACACCCTGCTCCTGCTTCAACTTGTACAGCTTCTGGCGCAGCACGTCCTGGTGCCGCTCCCGCAGCCTGCAAAGAGGAGATGAACCATCAGGTCTCACCCAGCAGCACCACCTCACGGCCACACTGCCTGGAGCTGTGACACCCGCCACATCAGGCAGAAATCTGCTGGGTTTTGTACAGTTTGGGGATGAAGTCTCCTTCTCGGAGACCTCACTGTAAACACTGCCACTGGAGAAGGGACCGAGTGTCCAGTGCTTTTCCACTCTTGGGAGAACCCACCATCTTGGAAAAGGTATAAAACCCCCTCCACCAATGACTTTGAGTTTGTGCCTCCCCAGCCCTGATCGCAGAGGGGTCTGTGCTGCCCCTTCCCACAGCCCCGGCCAGAGGACAGTCCCTGCTCTCACCTGGCCCGAGCCATGTAAGCCTTCAGCTGCTGCAGGAGGCTCTCCCAGTACCCGATGTCAAGGTTGGGTCCTCCTGCCCGGATCTTGCTCTCGATGCCCTGGTACAGCACTTGCAGCTGGTTGTACGTCTTCCCCTTGAACACTGACTGCACGTCCGAGCTGACAGAGGCGTTCACACCATCCCGGCGCTCCCCTGGACAGACAGACAAGGGCGGCCAGTCAGTCTCCAAGCACCCAGCCTGCCTTCGCCCAGGCCCTCTTGGGCTGCCCCTGACAGCAGAAGGCTGGACCCCAGAAGGGGTTGGCTGCCAGATCCACAGCCTCCATCCAGCAGATCCCAGAGAACCCCTTTGAGTCCAAGCGCAGACCCTACGCCCTGCTTCACCCACCGCTCACGCTCCCCTTGACACCCACACTAGGCTCTGCCCTCCCCCTTACCCGGTCCTCCTTTCCCAGAGGCCTCCAGTTTGCGGAGCTTGGCTATCTCATCCTCCGTGATGATGGTCATGTCCCTCCAGAAGTCCACATTCTTCCCTTGTTCCAGCTCCATGTAAACCTGCAGGCAAGAGACAAGCAGGACATCAGGCAGCTGCTCTGCACCACGGGCAGGGGAGCAGAGCTGAGGGGCCTGGAGCTGCTGCCCCTCGGCCAGCACTGGCACAGCTGGCACCTGGATGTCCTCCACCAGATCCTCCATGTCGGAGACGGTCAGGCCGTTCAGGAAGGTGTAGGGCTCGTGCATCTCCACAGCCAGGTCGTCATCCTCCGCGCTGATGTACTTGGCCAGAAGGTCAATGGGTTTTGCCCTCCCATCCCGAATCCGGATCTTAGACCTGGGAGAGAAGAGAGGAACAGTGAGCGGTTCCTGCCACCCTCTGCTCCCTGGCGGGCCCAGCCCCGTGAAGCCACACACGTACCGCAGCTTGGCCTGCTGCAGGTGGAAGTTGTCCTCCTGCTCCTCCCAGGTTTTGAAGTGCTCTGCCTCTTTCTCTCGCTGCAGCATCTCCAGCTCCTGCTCACGCATCGCCTTCTCCCGCTCCCGCTCCAGGCGCAGCTGCTTCACCTGCCCGGGATGGAAGAGAGACGTGAGGCCACCATGGATATGGCAGCCAAGCAGGACACCCAATCGAGGACGCAGCTGTAACCCCACTCACTGAGCTGCCTCGGCTCCTGCTATCAGCCCAAGGCTCCCAGGGAGCCAGGAGCTACGTAAAGAGCCAGCGTGGGCCAGCGGAGCTGTGGTGCTCACTGCTCGCTGCCAGCCCTTTGGAGGACAAGGGGACACAGGCACAACCAAGTGCCTCAGTGCCGTGACCTGGCACTTGTCCTCCTCAGCACTTCCTGAGCTGACCCCAACCCCAAAAGAAGAGTCTTCTCACCCTGAACAGCGTAGGTTGGTATACTGTGCCCCCCCGATCCTACAGCCTATGGGCACCCCCAGTGAGATCAAGGGGGCTTCCAGGGGAGTGACTGGGAGAACTGGGCTGTCCACATGGTTCTCTGTCAGATGGTGGGAGGGGTCATGTGATCCCACCTTCTGCAGCTCCAGGCGATTGTCCTCCTGGATTCGCTTGTTCCTCTCCTTCAGGTCCTTCTCATCCAGGTGGCTGATTCCTTTCTTTTCCAGGGCCTGAAACAGAGTGGCCAAGGGAAGCCATGAAACCCAGCGAGTGCTACAGCCCCTCGCCAGCCAGCAAATGCTGCCACTTCCTCTGCTTCCACTGTTCCAGTGAGCTCTGGTCCTGTCAAAGATCCTAAATCTCTCAAATCCTACTCCTGAAGCCACTCAGCAAAACCCAGGCTCAGCCCAGGGATCCACTGGACCTGGAGACACCCTGGCTACAGACCTTGGTCTTCACGAGAAGAGGGGTAAAACCCTTTTGAGCTTGTCAGAAACACCTAGCTGCTGCCCTAGATGAGCACTTTGTTCTTGCATGGCTGCTTTTAGTGTTTCAGAGATTCCCATCTCAAGCAAAAGACCCCCCTCCCGACACCCCACAGCTCCTCTGTCCTGTTCCATTCTGTGGCAGCCGCAGAGACACGATCTCCTTCGAGCAGCACCCTACAACACAGACATGGAGGAGAGCTCACCTTGCTCCAGATGAAGGTGCCCAGCAGGTTGTTGTCCCCAAAGGGATTGTCGGTGTTGGTGTAACCCATGTACTCCTCTCCCCATCCCATCTTCTCCCGCTTCTTCCTTTCCTTAGCCTCCTTCTTGGCCAGCCGTCGAGCCCGCTTCTCCTCTGGTGTCTCCAAGGCTTTCATAAGTGCAGCCTGCTTCTTCTTCTCCTCCTTCAGCCTCAAGCGCTCCTGGAGGCTCAGCTGTTGCCCCGTCTCCTCTCTGCCCCGGGAGCGCGGTGGGGAGGGAGAGCTGACAGAGGACACGGAAGACTTGGAGCCATCTCTCTTCCTCCGCCGCTCTCTGCTCCGGGCTCTCCTCTTGTCTCTCTCTCTCTCGCGCTCCAAGCTCGAGCCAGAGGAGCGATCCCGGGACCGCGAGCGGTGTTTCTTCTGGCTTTTATGGTGCTGGTCCCTGTTTTTGCTTTTCTTCTTCTTCCATTTCTGTCTGTCATCGCCAGAGTCGGAGCTGGGGTTGGAGGAAAGCCACATTTCAGTTGGGAAATGGTTACAGGCTCTGTGTTGGACAACGGGCACTCCGCAGCAGCAAGCGCCTTTCCCTGCTGTCAATGTGGCAAAACCGACCCCAGTTGCAGCCAGAGCTGCCAGCAGAGCCGAGAAAGCTCAAAGGCGCTTTCACGGTGGTACCTGCTCCCCTGCACCACCCCTTTTCCCCCAGCAAACGTGTCCAGAGGAGAGCCACCAAGCTGGTTGAGGGGTCTAGAGAACAAGTCATACGAGGTGAGGCTGAGGGAACGCGGCACATTTAGTTTGGAGAAGAGGAGGCTGAGGGGAGACCTCACTGCCCTCTACAACTCCCTGAAGGGAGGCGGAGGTTGGCCTCTTCTCCCAAGGGAATAATGACAGGACCAGAGAAAACAGTCTGAAGTTGGGACAGGGGAGGTTTAGATTAGATATTAGGAAGAATGACTTTATTGAGAGGGTGGTCAGACACTGGAACGGTCGGCCCAGGGAAGTGGTGGAGTCACCAACCCTGAAAGGTATTTAAGAAACGTTTAGACATGGCTCTTCAGGGTATGCTCTAGAGCCCAAGATTGTTGGTTTTTGTCTGTCTGTAGGCGGCTGTGGTGTGGGTTTTTTTGTGGTTGGACTCGATGATCTCAAAGGTCCCTTCCAACTCTGAATATTCTGTGATTCTGTTTTGTGTCACGGACACCACTTTCCAACCACTCCTCAGCCCAGATCTATTCAACCCCCCCACATCCCCACTTCACGCCTGCGGCCCCGCCGCGGCCTCTCCCTCAGTCGGGCACCGGGGACACCGAGAGACCCGGTTTGCCCCCCCGACTTCCCTCAGAGGCGGTCTACCTACTCCAGGGCCCACACCCTCCTAGCCACCGCGCCGCGGCCTGCGCTTCCTTCTCACCCCGAACTCGCTTCCCGCCGACGTCCCCTGCTCCTACTCCGGTCCCGCCCCTTCTCCCGGCTACCGGAACGCTCCCGGCCCCGCTCCCGCCGAGGAGAGCGGGACCGCCGCCGGCGGGCCGGGCTGCGCGACCCCGAGCCCATCGGCCGCGGCTCCGCCCCGGGGTCCTTCAGCAGGCAGGGCTGCCCGTCGCGTTTGCCT
>VXAK01015461.1:18879-72151 GCA_013399435.1 Arenaria interpres
ACCCCCCATTACTTACATACATTCGTTACACAGTGCGCGCACGGAGCGGACACGGAAAACGAGTGGGAATAGGAAGGTCCGACAAGAATGGAGCTGGGTTCTGACGGGAGACACGGGAGGAAGGGAGATCAGACACGATGCAGGTAGGCCCAATGCCCTGGGCTTTCCCCTTCTCCTTCCTGGCTGGGGGTGAGCGGAGAGGGAAGGCCGGGCAATGGGAGCTGAGGGCAAGACCTGCGAGGGCTTAAAAAACTTCCCAAAGTGGGATTTTCAGCACGGATCGCTGAGCCACTTGCTGCAGAGACGATGGCAGCCAAGAACTGGATCCTTCCTGTGAGCATTCAGGGCTCTGCGCCATTTCCTCTGCTCTCCGCCTGCCTGCGAAGAGCTCGATGGCGAGCACAGAGATGCCCTTCCCTCGTGCTGGTCTGTACCTGGTGGGCAGAAGCCACCTGCGGCTTGGCAAGAGCCCGAGCTGAAAGCTCACCGGCAGCCTCAGCGGCAGGGAATGTTCCAGGCATCCCAGTGGGGATGATGGGGATGGAGGAGAGCCTTGGCAAACAGCAAGGTGGGAACCGTCTGCGGTGGAAGGCTCAGATCCCAGAGGAGTAAAAGAAACGCTCCTTTCACCGATGGAGAGAGCAGTTGGGACAGCCCCTGGGCCACTACAGAAAGCCCCGATGGAGAAAGTACAGGCAACTGAAGTTGCTTAGTCCTGGATGAGCTGGAGGGACATTCAGACCAAGGACAGGTGGTGGGTTTCCTCCCCAGAAAACAGCCAGTGCTCTTTCCTGTGGGCAAGACCTCGTCCTGCCCTCCTCTGACACTGCAAAGGCAGCACTGACAGCGCTTGGGAAATGCTCTGGAGCTCCCCGACACGCTCACACTGCAGCACAGGGCAGAGGTGGGCAAAGAGTGAGCCTTAAACTCCAAGGTCCTTTTATCCCCCAAGGTGGTGGGAGACCGAGCAGTTCTCCAGCACCGAGGGAACTGGACACACAGCAAGGAGTGCACGAGCCAGGGAAGGGGCAGTTTCTGTTTCAGATCAGCATCTCCCTGAAGTAAGGTTCCTTCTCTCCACTAACATTACCAAAGTTGCTCTAAGGCCTCACATCCCCTCACACCCTGTGTCCAGACGTGCTCGCTCCAAAAGGTTCAGCGTTACAGAACTGCACATGGATTGTCTCAAAAAGCCTGAACGCTCGAGGCAAGACTTGGAGGGAACATGCTGCAAGAGGCCTGGGTTCCCCCACAGCTCTTGGGCCCAAGCACAGCTCCCGCTTGCGAAGCTCATTCTCTGAGATACTCCATGAAGGTGGGGCCCAGATGCTCGCTGTGTGGAGGCTAAGCAGCTTTAGACCCCCAAAATGAGGGGAAGGAATAAAGTCTTCATCAATGATGATTAAAATAATCTTAAAGAATATGCTTGATTGCAGTTGGCAGGAAAGTTCTGAAGAGGCTCAACCCACCAGCCCATGAACAAGGTGGTACCAGGGCAGCCCGAGCCCACCCCCCCCGGTTCCTCCCCGGAGCTACCATGTTCCTCCAGCCCCACACCCAAGGAGGCAGCAGCAGCTTCCTCTGGCCTCTCCACACTTGTAGAGGAAAAGACCCAAAGGCTGAATTTTTAGCATTTTGAAGCCTCTTGCTTCCAGCCCAGAGGCAGGTTGTTGGTCTGCGGGTATTGCACTGCTCCCGGCTCCCCTCGCCATGGTGCCGAGCCCCCTCAGCCCGGGAGGGACTGGCACCAGCAGATGGAGTGGGTCAGGAGCCCACTCTCAGCCCGCTGCAGGGGCTGGCACAGAGAATGAGCTGTCAAGTAGTGACTGAAAGGGGAGAGTTTAAGACTTGATAGATTATTTGGTAAATACATGAATACATCTAATGGCAGCAGCTTGCAAGCTCCCCAGCCTGTGCTCTCAAGAGAAGAACACCTTACAGCTGTGAGCATCTGCAGACAACGGGAGGGGAAGTCTGGGGCCCGTACTTCCAGGCAAGAAAGTGTCACTTCGTGAAGATGCTCACCAAGTTCAGCACACTGCAGAGGGAAAGAGCTTCCTGCCAGCGCAGTGACCTACGGGGGCCTGAGTTACCCCATCCTGAGTGCTGCTGTGAAGACAGACTGCCGGGACTGACCCCGAGAGAAAGGTCCCACTTCCCCACTCCTCTGCAAGGAATCCCAAGGACAGTGTGAAGGTTGTAATGAGAATAAAGAGATTTTGACCCTCTTTCTCAAGTGTGGCTTGTAAAGCACGTGAATAAGACCTGGCTCCCTCTGGTCTAAAGGATTTCCTTTCTTCTCTCTGGGAGAAGAGGATGGGATTGCTCGGGTTGAAGACAATGCTATGGCGTGTGTCCTGCTGACAGATGGATGAGCCCAGTCTGAACACTACCCAGTGACACCAAATCCTCTCGCCTAAAGCCTGCAGCCCTCAAAAACCAAACCATCTCAGACCTCAGAAGCAGCGATTTCCAATAGCAGATGTTACCACAGGCAACATCCCAGGCACCCAGCTTTTAGTCCAAGAGTCCATCAACACACCACCGCCTGGCAGGGTTCGGTGGCAGAGCCAGGCTTGGTTTTCTGCCTCCAGTGTGTGCGGATGAGCAGGCGCCTCCCTGGCTGCCCTGAGGTACAGAGGATACGTGTGAACCCAGCGTTCATGCCCCCCGAGTACGGGGCAGCCGATACACCCATGAGCATGCGAGGTGCTGAGTGGCTCCAGCAGGATGCAGTGTCCGGAGGAGCCACCCCTGGGGCCGGGCAGAGCGGGGAACTCGCGCTCCAGCAGATCGGGTCCCTGGAGGTGCCCGGTCCTCGTCTGTCCGTGCCTGGGTGTCTGGAGCGGGTGACGGTGTGACAGCCAGTAAGACGAAGCGTGGACTCCAAGCAGAGAGGGAGGGGGTGACACAGCACGTGGTGAAGGCAGAACCCATTGCAGCGTCCACAGGAGAGCTGAGGTGGCCACGTCGCTGTCGCCAGGAATCACTTGCTTCCCCCACACAGTGTTACAGATCAAGAGAAGTCACTAGCAATTTCTGAATCCAAGTAAATTGGCATGGCTGCTTTGGACTACGGTAACATGGGAGCAATTCTATTCAATGGCCTTTAATACATTGCATTTACATAGCACCTTTCATCCCAGGGTTTAAGTGCTTTAACAGAAGTGGGTACTTTACACCCATTAGCACGGGGGGAAACCGAGGCACAGAGTGGTTGAGTGACTTGCCTTGGGTCACTCGGCAAAACCGTGGCAGAGTCTGGACAGCCTTAAACCTCCTGACTCCATCAGTTGGTCAGACCATGCTGCTGCCTCAAATGAAGCCACTCCGGTCCCTGCCCTCCCCAGCAATGTGCTCCTACCAATTCTCCAGTGAGGTCTCACACTCCTTTCTGATGCACAAATACATGACAAAAAAAAAAAAAAAAAAAAAAGAAAAAGTGAAGTAAACTAAATGTTTAAAAAAGCACATTTGTGCTGTCTCTGTGCAAAGATAAAAGAAATAAATACATGATTAAAAAATTAAAAAGGTTCACAGTATCACACATGGATAGGTAGCTACGGTAGTGCACATCTGGAAAACACTGTGTTACTACCCAGGATTCTCTACACCCAACTGGAGGTCTCCCTCGGGAGCTGTGGGTGAGCAGGTGGTTTCTCTGCTGCCCACGTCTGGGATAAGTAGAAATAAACGGTTATAGTTTTGCTCCGTTCTGAAATGCAGTGCCCGGGATCCTGCAGTGCAGCAATACTGGTGTCAGCAAGCTCTTCCCCATCCCACTGGAACGGCTGCATCAACGAAAAGGGAACACATCGACCTGCAGAGGGAATCGCTGCTCTCTGGGGCTTCTGTGTCTGCATAGAGATTACTGCAAGAGGCAGAGAAAAGAGAGTCAACGCCCAAGCACCCACCCTGTGATCAGATCTGAACCCAGCCAACTCCCCAGAATCAAAACAAGCGTGAAGAGAGAAGGCAGCTGTTTGTTTCGCACCCTCCAGTAACGACAACACGACTGGAGAACCTCAGCTCCCCGAAGCTTTCACTGCACCAAACAGTTTGGAACAAGCCACAGCCCTTGCTGAGCAGCCCGGGCCTCTGCCAGCACAGGAGATCTCGCCTGCTGCTGCAGAGCTGATCCCAGCTTCAGCAGGGCTCTGCCGCAGCCATGCAGGAGCCCCCATGCTGCGCAGAGGCCACAGTGGCCCCCTCGGCAAGCTGACCTTGCGGAGGGAGAGCAAGCTCCAACCTCGACCCACCGGGCACCCGGCACACGTTTCTTGTACACTTACTGTATCGCTCTCCTCATCGGAGACAGAGTGGAGCTGAGCGCTATAGTGGAGCGGGGAGTAAACCCAACTCCTCTCGTCTGTCGGCTGCCAGAGTGGCCAGAGACGGCGGGGAGAATGCAAGGAGAGCAGCAGCAGAGCAGGGAGCAAAGGAGAGAAGAGGAAAAAAAAAATAAAAGGAGAAAATAAAAAGAGTAGGAAACAATACAGTAAGAACAGCTGTCCACCTGGAGGGAGAGAACTGAGCTCAGTGCCAGCTGGCAGCAGAGGAGCCTTCCTCATCCTCAGTTACATACCTGCTCCCTACCAGTGCGGACATGGGACAGCCCGCCAGCAGCTGACATTGGACCCTGCTCCAGCTGCAGTGGGGATGGCACAACCTCTGCTCTTCCAGGAACAGATTTTTAGAGCTTTTGAGATGCCAGTGAAACCTCATCTCCCTGCCACAGCATCACCCCCGCTCCGGAGCAACCGAGAGATCTGGGAAATGACTTACCTAAGGGCACTGACAGAGCTCTCAGTTTCTGGTACCCACTCCCAGCTCTCAACCTCCTGTTCCCCAAGCCCTGGGCGTGCTACAAGCTGGCACCTCTGGTGTCCAGGAGGGCTTTTACAGTGGCACCTGATCTGGTTTGCTGTGCCTTCCCCCTTCCCTGCAGGCCAAGCAAGGCAGCAACGGGTGGGTTACGACCATGGTGGATGGTGGTGACAGAAAGGAAAATTATCGCTGAGAGTCTTGGAGACAGTGGGGTGATGGGAACAAGTACAACAAAGGAGGCAAAACACAACTGGATCTTGGAAAGAAGGAGGGGGAAGGGGATGTGTGGTCAGAGAGCTGGTTGTCAGAGCACTGGGCATCGGTGTGACAAAACAGGCTTCTGCTGCCGACTCAGCAGAGAGAAGCCCAGGCAGATTCAAGTGCTTCCAGTGCTCCCAGAGGGGACCCACTTCCACTGCAAATGGGCTCTTTTATCTCCAGAGGGGCTCCCAGAGAGAGGCAACTGCCCCCTTTGACTCAGCCTGGGCTTTGCAAAGGAAGAGAAATGGAACTGGGTACTTGGGAAGAAGCCTGAGGCGGGGTTCCCAGGCTGGGAACCAAGTGTAACAGTCTATGATGTACAAGAAACTACAGGAAGCTAGAGGAGCTTTGAAGCACTGGGCTCCACGTGCTGAACCCCATCAAAAACTGCAGCTCCATTAGCAGAGACCACTGGGAGGGAGGGAAAAGAAATCCTTGCCTGGAGCTTCTTATGGGGCTCTGCTAGAGGTGCAGGAAAGCTCAACACCGCATAAAGTCTGCCCCACATCCTGTTTTTCATCCGTCCAGATTGAACTGCATGCTCCAGCCGGCCTCTTTCAGAGCCTTTTAGGAGCTCAGACACATGCAGGGAGCTGAAAACCCAGCAGGGAGATAAAGGAGCATCCAGTGCTTGGTATTAACCCTCCCACTGCTGGAGCAGCCAAACTCAGCCAAGGGGCAGGAGGAGCTGCCGTGAGGAGTTGCCCGTTTGCTTTCCTCATGCGAAGGCCTGGAGCATGTTACTGCCCCTGCTCCCCACACACTCTGCCCGATGCCCCCTCCACTGCTCCCCTGGTACCAAACTGGCAGGACCACGCTGTACAAATGCTGTGCCAAAGCTCTGCCAGCTCTGCCGTTACCCTCTGAGGACATCAGCTCTCCCAAAGATACTGAAACCCAGAGCAGTCCAAGCTCTGGATTCAGCCCCTATATGCTCCACTACCTCCCTGCATCTTTTGGAAAGGAAAACCCTCACTGCCCAAAGAATCACAGAGTCACATGAGGTTGGAAGGGGCCTCTGGAGATCATCTCCTCCAAGCCCCTGCCAGAGCGGGTCCACCCAGAGCAGGTCCCACAGGAATGTGTCCAGGTGGGTTTCGAATGTCTCCAGAGAAGGAGACTCTACCACCTCTCTGGGCAGCCTCTGCCAGGGCTCTGCCACCCTCACAGGAAAGAAGTTCCTCCTCATGTTTAGATGGAACTTCTTACGTTCAAGTTTCTGCCCATTTGCCCCCCCCAGAAAACCTGCAGTGAGGAGGGAGCACATCGGTGATGCTGCAAAGGGCTGGAGAGCAGAAACCATCCCCAACCCAGCAGCACCTTTACGAGGTGCTCACCATCCCAGCCACCAGAAAGATGACCACCTGGATTTTTAGCAGCTTCAAAACATCATAATGGTCTCTCTGGATCCCCGTCTGGCTTCCTGGGCCAAGGGAGCTGGTCTAACGGTCTAACATGACCTACAAAGGCTCAGGTGCCTCTCTGCCCAGGTCTGGTGCTTGCAAGTTTGTCCACTGCAGCCTCCCCACCCCCCCATGGCAGGAGCTGGTGTCACCAGCCTGCAGAAAAGCAGGGTAGAGCACATGTTTCTGCAAGATCCTACAGGGAGATCCCATTTGTGTGATTTTGATGTGATTCCCTGATTTCTGCTGGGCTGGTTCCACATGGCCACCTGATACCGAGCGGCAGCATCCCTGGAAACGGAGCGCTGGCCTCAGTGTTTCAAAGCTGAGCTCTGCTCCCCTACGTGCTGCTGTGTTCACTTACAGTCCCAGAGGAACGCGAGGTGGTTCGGAGTCTGCGCTGGCGGGGAGAGTAAATCCAGTACCTCCCATCCGTGAACTGGATGGCCCCAGGGTAAGTGAAGTGAGAAAGGAAACAAGAGGAAAACAAAAAAAAAAAAAAAGGATGATGGGAAAGAGAGGATGAAAGAAAGAGAAAGCAAAAAACAAGGGGTTGGGCAACTCCAGGCCTGAACGGGTCAGCGGGCAGGAAAGCCGTGCGTGGGAAGAGCAGTGCCCATGCCCTGCCAGACTCCACACTTGTATTCCCCTGTAGGTGAACAGGAGGATAAAGTGCTCTCCTTTCAGGAACAGACTTCCAAAGATCAGATCACAGTCCCCTGGGACAAATCATCCTCTGCACACAGCATCCCTCCACCAACCACCGCCCCTGGAGCACTCCTGCAGAGGCAGCCATGGTCCAAGCCCCCTGCACTCTGCTGCAGCCTCAATCGAGCTCCAGCTCAAGTGCTTTTCCAAGGACAATGCCCATGGGAACCCAAATCAGCTTTTCGCTTCATCCCAGCAGTGACAAACACTCCACGGCACACGACACACATTTAATGCAAGACTCAGGGACTTAGATGAAGTATGAAATGCTGATGAGCAGTCAGTCACGCTCTCTGTGAGCGCACACGGCACACAGATGGTTTCCTCCGGATAAAGAGGTGCCCCTCAAGTTGGGGGGAAGGCATGTGCCCAGGGAGAGGGAGGAAGAGGAGCTGACCCTTGCTAGAAGACACTTGCCCGTGGACAGGCAGTATCTGCAGGCAGCTTGCACACAGCTGCCATCCACAGGCACAGAAAGAGCAGCCAGTGTTAGAGGGAGCTGTTTGCATTTCGAACAGCATGCACAGAAACCCAAACAGACGAGCTTTTAAAACGGAGCCGGTTCCTTCCACAGCTCCCACGAGCCTCAGAATGACTCGGCAAGGAGCGAGCAGCTCTGCAGCAGAGTCACACAAGCACAGGCAAAGGCAAATGTTGCCATTTTTAGGTTGGCCTGAAGGAGCTCATCACAAGGGCTCAGCTCGTCTCCGTCGCCATGTCACTGACGGCAACGAGTCGGAGCTGGGCACCTCTTTCCATAAGAAGGTTCCAGTGCCCAGGGTGGAGGAGAGCGGTCATGGGTCAGACCCTCAGCTCTGCTCTGGGAATCCACTGGGCAGGTAAATATTGCAAAACACTCTTCTCTGGTCTGCAGAAGCTGCTCAGACATTGCGAGAGCTGATTGAGGAACACAGCACCAGGCTCCACCGCACTCTGCTGCCAACCAGCAACCACCTCACTTACTCCCTGTCTCAGCACTAGATTTTCTCTGCGTCACCTAATGCATCTGCCTGCAGGGAAAGGAAAAGCCAGAGTTCACCAGAGCCCAGGGTCAGTCCCACCACAACCACCTCCCTTTCTGACTCTGGGCCACCGTGGCACGTTTGTGCCCAGGGAAGCAGCTGGGCTCTCTGGCTGAGGAAGGAAGAACCTCTCAGTTCCACCTGCGTTCACCTTGGCTGGTCCCGGGAGGAACACGCTGGCACAGATAAGCCCTTCAGCGCTTGTGATTGGAAGTAGAGCAGCACACCCATGCTACATCCACAGCACAGGGCCACCCGTGTCAGCCCCACTAGATGCTGGTTTGAGTTCTCCAAGGGTTAATCCAGTTCCCTGCACTCAAAAACCCATCCAGCGTTAAGATATTGAGGTGCTCAACGCGAAGGTGGCATGGGGCAGACACTGCCCCACATCCCACTGCCTGAAACAGAGACTGTTAGAGCCCCATCCAGCCTTTCCCATCACGCTCCTAATGGGCCAGGAGGAGAAGGGATCTTACAAAGTATATGTCTGTGACTGGCACATCATCTTCATCTGAGGCCTGGCTGGCTGGTTCGGAGGCCTGGCTGGCCGTCTCCACCTCTATCGTGGCTGTGGACGTTACAATGGCACAGGCTGAAGAAGCCGCCTCTCTGGAGGGGGGAAGAAATAACAGAGTGTAGTCACTGCGATCAGAAAAGGAGCGAACAAAACTCTATGATTTACTACAGAGGAGCTGAAGATGCTCTGCTGTCACATCCAGAAAGGTCAGGTCAGCTCAGCTTCACTGGGGGAGCACCCATCTCTCCAGGTAAGCTGGTGCCCTACAAAGTCAGCCCCCAGCAGGAGTTGCCACAGAGCAGATGACACTGGGCAGGCTCCGCAAAACTGCCGGAAGCTCCGAAACACTCACTCTTTGTCATCTTCTTTGGGAGCGATGATCTCAACGTCACACTTGGGTTCCAGCTCGACACTGATCTGCTGAAGCTCCTCCTCAACCCGCACCTCCTCGTGTGACCTGGAAACCGAAAAGAGAGGCCCAAAGGCTCAGTTGGGCACTAGTTATGCCGAGTCCTCAATTTTAGCTCAAGCCTGAATCAGTCCTGAGTTAGCCCAGCTTCTTGCAATGCAGCCTTCCCAGGAGCGAGCTGTGCCAGTCTGTCCCGGTGTGGGGCTATCAGGCACTCGTGGCACCGAGCTCCCAGCACAGTCCCAGCTGCTGATTTCGCCTCAGAGGAGCTGTGAGACCTCCCAGGACTGAGGATTTGGATCACCGGAACTCCCAGGCTAAAGAGTCAGTCCTGTCAGATTGCAGTGCTCAAGACTAACGAGCCAGGAAAAGAGGACAAGAGGAAAGGGATTAATTAGCCAGGGCCACAGAAGAGACGGGAAGTGTCAAACGGAGTATGGGAGGAAAGGGGAGAACTGGCCTCTGGGGAAAACCTGCGTCCAGAGTTAGCTCAGCATCATCCATCAGCTGCACAAGGGCCAAAGCCTCCAACCTCTTCCGAGAGTCCCAGCGCACCAAAGCAGCTCACACATGCTCCAGGGTTAATGTTGGATTTATCTGCACGCTCAGGAGCTGTTTGTGACACTCTTCAATTTAATACTTCATGCTATTAAGGTAATTGCTTGTGCTGGCGGGGCTGGCTCTGTCGCCCTCATGGGATGGAGGAGCGGACACTTGCCAAGTCCAGGGCACATCGTGGGAAGGGATGAGCTCCGTCGGCAGCACCATCATCCTGCTCTGTCCCTGTCCCTGTCTGGAGCCAGCAGGCAGCTCTCCTGCCCAGCCCCGGGGATCTCGTTCCTCTCCTCCTCACAGCAGGGTGGATCTCAGAAACCAGGAGGGAATTCCCCAGCAGATTAAAATAATCAGAGGTGTGACATGTTTTTGAGCAAATTGGATAAGGTCTTTTTCACTTCAGCTCAGGAATGTAAAGTCATGCTTTAATAACTTTGTTCTGGCACTGGCTTTCACCAGGGGATCACAGAGTGCTCTACAAACACACAGGTCCCTGCTCTCCTGGAAAGGCCACACTGAGACACAAGCACCAGGAATGGAGAAAATGGGCAAAAAATAGCAAAGGCAGCCACACCTGTGTGGGGTGGTTGTAGCTGTGGCAGATCTGTGCCAGACAGATCTACTTCTGACCAAGTCGCTAAGCTCCCCGTGTGGTCCAGGGACAGTCACTGCGATCCTCCTGACCTATTTCTGTATGAAATCACATCCCAAAGCAGCTCCCTCCATTAGGTACCAAGGGAGTGACTCGGGTGAAGTCACTGCATTTTGCCAAATGGGTCCCACCACTGCTGCCTGAGATTAAGTCTCCAATTTTGAGCAATTTCACACGTGGGTGAGGGGCTTCACAGGTGCCTGACACTTCAATAAGTGCTGCAAATCAGCAGCAAGTAGGTCCTTGCCCTCCAGTGAGAGGAATTTGCCACGATTCAGTGACATGCAGCGTCCAGAGGTATTTTCATGAAGAAATATCACAGAAAGGGATTTTTTCCACCGTGTCTGTGCTCTGAAGCTCAGCAAATCACTAGACACTAGATATGAGGGGAGATGTAAGACTGTAAGATGATGCAAACCCTCATCTTCCAAAGTCATAGAATCATAGAAGGGTTAGAGTTGGAGGGACCTTACAGATCATTGAGTTCCAATCCCCCTGCCCTGGGCAGGGACCCCTCCCACCACACCAGGTTGCTCAAAGCCCCTTCCAGCCTGGCGTTGAACCCCTCCAGGGATGGGGCAGCCACGACTTCCCTGGGCAACCTGCTCCAGTGCCTCACCCCCCTCACAGGAAAGAATTTCTTTCTGGTACCTAATCTAAATCTCCCCTCTTCCAATTTAAAACCATTACCCCTTGTCCTGTCACTGCACTTCCTGACAAAGAGTGCCTCTCCACGTCTCCTGTAAGCTCCCTTCAGATATTGGAAGGCTGCTCTAAGGTCTCCCCGGAGCCTTCTCTTCTCCAGGCTGAACAACCCCAGCTTTCTCAGTCAGTCTTCATAGGGGAGATGCTCCAGTCCTCCGATCATCTTTGTGGCCCTCCTCTGGCTCCCTGTGAAGTACCAAACGCCGACTGCAGGGAAAGCAGACATCAGCCTGTCCAGCAGCTCCTCTGGCTACAGCATATCCCACGACTGAGTCTCTGATGCGCATTTCAAAGTCTGTGCCTACAACACTTACAAGATGTCCTGGAAAGCTAGGGCAGAGTCAGCAGCAAACGCAGGGTCCTCACGCAGGTCCCGCCGACACAGGCAATGGGGTCATTTTTACCAGTGCAAAGATATGCAAGATAATTATATGACATGAGCCTCTAAATCCAGACATCCCTATGCAGTCGGGGATTTTTGTCCTACCTTGCCCTTGGCTCTGAGCCACCTATCACCGCAGGAGGGAAAAAAACCAAATCCTCAAAGTACCTAAGGTACTTCTCTGGGGTCACAAAGTCTCACACTCACACCCATAGCACCCAGGCAGCAGGGAGATGCAGAGGAGGAACGTTCCTGCTGTTAAGGGTCATTTGCCCAGAGGGTGACATAAATGACCTTCCTTGATTCTGGTGCTAGTTGGGTGGGTAAATTTGGACAACTCTGTCCTTTATAGACTTTCTGGGCCTTTTCCCATCAAATAATAGGGATAATATTTAAGATTCCTTGCAAAGCACTGAGAGATCTGCTTGTAAGGAAAATTCTGTGTAAGGAATGGGGATCATTTGCTTGCAAGCAGCAGCTCTTCATCCTGCAAAGGACCACGCCACAAGCATGAGGTCTCTTGTGCAGCAGCACAAGAGGAGATGAGACACTCTTCTCACCTGCCATCCTGCCCTGAGGAGTGTGTGCGCCTCCTGTGGAAAGAAACCAGAATAATAGAGTTTGAAGAGCAATTTAAGACAGAAACCCTACACTGCCCCCAAATCTAACTCCCTACCCCATAAGGGAGATGTTCTACTTAAGAGCTGACACTTCTCCCAGCAATAATTAATCCCATCAAAGCTGCGTCTGCTTGCTCCCAGGAGAGATTTAATTAAAATCGGTCATTAGCATTCCAGAGCATAGGGCTGCCTGACCGAGATCTGCGGCACAAAGAGGAACAGCAGCCGCCTGATGCCAGCGGGAGCAGGAGACAAAGCTGTCCTCACCTGTACCGGGGCTGCTCAGAGGTCTCCGAAGGGGATCGCTCGGGAACAGAGAGAGATGTTGAAGAGAGCGTTGTGGCTATGGAGGCCGTGGTAGCTTCTTCAAAGGAAGGAGGTGTGCAGGGCAGCAGGTCTGGCCGGCCTGCAGCCCGGAGCGGAGTGCAGGAGAATGCAGGAAGAAAGAGATGAGTAGGTCAAACACCAGTACCTCAACTACACCAGCCCCGTGCGAGGCTGTTCCACCATCAACCTGCACACTCCCACCGGGCCCGGTCACTTAAAACCACAACCAGGTGAGAAGTTGAGCTGGGTTCATGAAGGCAGCAGCTTCTCCCCAGGCATCCTCTAGGGAGAGCCAGTAAGCACCATTTCCCGCAGGACAGACAGCCGCTGCAGGAAACGTAATGCCAATGAAGGCATCTCACTGGTAACCAAAGCTGGATTAAAGACTTGGGTCGCCAGAGATAAATATCTGAGTGAATGAAGAGATGAATCGAGTGCTCACTGCTTTGCACGGGCAGAAATCTAACACCGATGCACCCGAGGAGCCCGTCCGTCACCGCTCAGCCCAGATGGAAGTGATGAAAGGGCAGCACAGAACCAGACCATTCGTCTTTTTTCAATAGCAAGATCTTGCCCCTTAAAGCTCTCAAAACACTGTCACTAGAGTCCTGCAGTTCCCAGTGTATCCCCCCAGACTTTCCTTTTTTTTTTTTAAGGGTGGAAAATTCAACTTTCTGATCGGTTTTGGGCTGTGACTGCTGGTGCCAGTTGGCAGCGGCTGCCTTGCAGCAGTGACGCAAGGGACCATTTTTACTGCAGAGCCATAGAGCACTGCAAAGTAGGGATTCGGTCTTCTCTGATGCAGAGGCGTCGCTTCCCCAATCAACTAACTGTTGGTGCCGTGACAAAATGATACGCTCTTACCTTCTCCCCTGTCCTGGTTAAGTTTAGCACCTGCAAAGCACAGCAAGACAAGCGATGAAGAGCTATCGCTCAAAGAACGTGTGGTTGGTGCACAGCTGGGAACTTGACAAGAACAGGGGAGGATCCTAAGGGACTGCTAGGAAAGAGGGTGATCACACAGCCATCGGCCACCAAACGAGACCATTACCTTCATCATCAAGCGTGGGGTAACTCCTGGCCGCACGGAGATCATACTGCGTTTCGTCCTTTTCGGAGGGGAGCTGACTGGCTGAAAACGCCGCTGTTGGACCAGCCGTCTTGACGGCGAGCAAGGCACTGCGCCCTTTCTTCGAGGGAGATGACTTCAGAGCTGGATGAGGAGAGCAAAGGAGAAGATGAAATTACCACCATCAACAACTACTGTCACCCCAAAGGCACCTTTGCCTCCACAGGGAGATGCCTCTGCCCTCAGACACACACACACACGCTCTGCAAGTGCCATCTCTGAAGGGCTGAGCCGCGTCACGCTGCAGGAGAGCCCTGGATGGGAGTCTCAGCAGCTCGAAGCAAGCTGGGACAACACGAGGGCTTTGCAGTTCCTCAGCTTTACTCTGTAACACTGCAGAAAAGCCTGCTCAGAGTTTGGCCCAGGACTCTCCACAAGGACTGAAGCGGCAAGACGAAGATAAGGCTCTGCCTCTCCCACACGACAAGGACAACAGCTCTTGGACAAGGTACTTACACGAATTCTTTCGAAACACCGTGTTGGTCATGAATTTGAAGAACCTCTCTGCATAAAAGCTGGGTCTGTGTACTGACACCGTGTCCTACAAAGGCAAGAAGCAATTGTTTAATTTTAAAATTATCCCTCAAGGCAGAATTTCTGTAACAACCAATGCAGTCTTTTTTATTCCAACATTTAGCGCTGATAGAGCCTTAAAATGGAAAGGCTTAACTGAAATGATCTGATTAATGCTATAAATAAGCCTGAAGCATTGCCTTTGATTTGATTGCATTTGATTATATTCATGCTGTAATTTTATAATGGATTTTGGTGATTTTTATCCCTTTGTCGACTTCCTGGATTTTTCAAATATTGGCCTGATTACACACATCAAATTTCTTCTGGCCTTTCTGGCTGACATTCAAAGCACACGTGGGTACCTTCGCACAGGACACGGACATCAAAATTCAGCTGAGGGTCTCCATACATTTAAAACATTTTGCACTTTTTGTTTAAAAATAATAAAACTGAAGCTGTGTCTGGTTCTGATATTTGACTGTGCTACCATGACTTGGCATCTACACATTTCCTTTGCCTTATTCTTTAAGGGAAGCTGGGATATGCAATGCTGGAAAGTAGTTTCCACACCCAAGGCTGCTCTTTCCTCAAACAGGTAGCTGGGCTGCTGCAGGAGAGGAAGCGGCAGGGAAGCACGGACAGGGGTTTATTAACCGATAACTCACTGGAGTGGAAACACAGGCAGTCACCACAGAGAGCAAACACAGGACTCCGACACGTACACGAGTGCCCGCGCCTCGTGCGTACGGGGAGGAGGACACTGACAGATGGGAGCAGGGGAGGAAAGCTGGTACATGACAGCTAAACACGCGAGGAGGTGGAGTGAGCAAGAAAACCTGATTGGGAACAAGCGGCACTACACCGCTGTGGAGGCACGAGAGGCAAGAACTACTCCTTTCATCGGCTTCAGCTGTGCCAGTTCAGGCACTATAAATAGCAAGGTAATCAGCACCAACTAGCACAAACGAAGCCAAGGCAGGTAAATCCTGCTGAAGCTCAGACAATTCCTGCCTCTGTACAGGCACTCACCCCGTCATGGACAAGGGCCTTCCAGGTATGTTCCAGCTTCTTGATGAACCTAATTCCAGGGGAGAAGGGGAGAGAAAAAAAGAGACAGATTCAGGCAGGTACTCGACCTTTTATACCCCACACAGGAGATATCACCGAGCTGCAAATGATCCTTCCTTCATCCCCAGTGTAGCCAAGAGAGGCCAACTGAGCACAGCGGCATCTCTGCAGACGGGTCAGAGCTGCCTGGGAGCCCTACAGGGAAGGAGGAGATGGGCTGGAAGAGGGGCAGAGAATCACCTGGAGATATGCTACCCATCTGAGGCACAGAGCCAGGAAACTTCTTTATGAGCAACTCATTATATCTTAGAAAAATGGTTCTGTGTCACCAGCTGTTCTAAGGACAGGATAAAAAATCCACAGCCCCCAATACCCATCAGCAGACAGCTTTAGGCAGCCTGCCTGCTCATTAGCAAACTCTCCAGGAGAGGAAAATCTTCCCGCTTTCATTCAGTATTAAAATAGATGTTAACACACTTAAAAGGACAGACTGCAAAGTTACCTACCTGTATGACTGAAGGATATCTATGATTCCTACATGTAGCAGGAGACGCTCCCCTTTGCCGTTCACGGCTGGGATTCCTCCCATCCTGCAAGTAAAACAGAACCTCAGCAAGTGCAGCCCCAAAACAAGCGGCTGTAAAAGCTCTGAGACCTGCAGAAGGACAGACAGCAGCACTGGAAAGGGGGCTCTGATGCGGTGGTTGGACCCAACCCAAAACCTGCAGAGTCACTTTGTGCACAGCCATGGGAAGTCACCTCCTTAACCCTGGCCACCTCGCACAAGGTGTCCCTGGGGCTGCATCGCCAAACACCAGCCATCAGGACAGGGACTGTGTCACATGGAACAGCTCTACCTGGGCCGGACCGCACCACATTGTTTTTTCTTAGCTACAGGACATTTTATTCTGGGGATAAGATTATCTATCAGGTCAGTGTGAGCTGTCTATCAGGGCAGCAAACCTTTAAGGGCGGGGGTATTTCCAGTCCCATCCACACTAATATCAGTGCAGCAACCACCAGCTTACAACAAAAGCACGCAGGTATCAGACAGGCACTGCAATTAGTGCTGCTACTTGAAAGAATGGAAACACCAAAGTATTATCCTGGCTCCAACATGACTCATCCTCCATCAAACTGGAGCAGCTGGCTTCAGACAGCAACAAAGAGCAAACTTCCCCTGTTTGTTGGCAGCCTTGGTCCAGAGAGGCAGAGCCACAGTCACAAGAGCCACCTGCAGCCCAAGAGCCACCCATCGGGCACGGGACAGGATTTGGGTAACCCCCCCAACCCACAGATCCACCAGTTACTCCAGCACTGGGCTGCACTGCTGTTTCCCAACTGCACTGGGATGCCCTCAGGGTAATGCCAGAGATTCTGAAGACGGATTGACTGAGAACAGACTCCATGGGACAGGTTGATCCCTGCTTCCACTCCAGTATGTGGATGCTGAGCTAGAACCGAGCTAGCGTCTCCTCCCCAGAGCATGGGTGGATGTTTAGAGGCTGTTCCAGGAGCTGAGAACCTACAGACTGGCCTAAGGAGAGGGATCACCGTGAGGCTGGAGTCTTACACAGATATTCCCCACCCCAGTTTCCCCCGTTCTCTCCATGCTGCTTTACTGGCAGCAGCACCACAACCTCTGGGAGAGACGCTCGCTCCAACACTTCAGATGGGCCCCCATTGGGGATTTACTGCTCCAGCCTCCACCCTCCCAGCAGCGCGAGAGAACTGGGTTGTCACCTACGTGTCGTCTGTGTCTATGGACTCCCCCCGGGCAGCCCCCCCCTGGATGGACTCCATGGCCGTGGAGTAAAGCGCCTTCTGCCCCACGGGGCGCTTCTCATCCGACGTGCTGTGGGCTCCCTCGGACTGCCGCTCCCGTTCTTGCTGGTCTATGTTATGAACCCCAAGCAGGAGGCTGTAGTCCATGATTTTAAAACTTTCCAACACCTACAGGTTAGTATTGAGTTTAAGAAAAAAGACAAAATATCAGGGCAGCATCTGAAATCAAGCACAGATCCCAAAGCACGCGACAACCCGTCCACATTTCCACTAACTCCTTCGCCAGAGCCTCAACATTTCTGAGCCAATAATCATCTCTGGACTTGATTTCATAGAGTTTGGCCATCCCACAATCAACCCAAAGGGCTGAAAGCTTGCAAATAACTGTTGTACCATGTATCTGTTGCCCACTCTGTAGGAAAAATGTATTTAGTCCCAACAGCCCAGCCACAAGTGGAATGGGCTTCCACAATTTGATGTGCCCTGCAAAGGAGTCCTCAGAGGCTGTCACGCATGCAGCTCCACTGCTTCGCTCTCGGGGAACAGGGCAGTAGAAGGGATTTATCCTGCTTTGGGGTTAGCAGATTAGCAAGGGTCTCAATCATTTGTTCTCCCTCGTGCTGGAGAGCCACAGACCTTCATTAACCTGCTCCCCAGGATGCCCCCCTCCTTACCAGACAGTCTCGCTGCAATGTCTTCACCAACGCACTGAAGGTGTCTGCATCCAGCATCAGGCCCTCCGGCATGTCTTGTATGAAGTCTAGATCCTTGTACGTAGGGCTGGACTTTTCTTTTTCCTTCTTGGATGCCCGGCGTTTATAGGTTGAGCCTTTCAGGTCAAATTTCAGGTGCATTTTCACCACGCGAGGCAGAATGTTGTTCATCACGACCACGCGGATGTTTTTGCCCCCTGATTGCACACAATAGAGTCCGTAAAATTTCGGCAGCAGCGTCCGTGGGTTCTGGTTCAGATTCTGCAGCAGGGTTGGAACAAAAGCACAGCGAAAGGTCATTTTGGCAGAAGACTCCTGCCGTGTTCAACACATGGCACGTTAGCAGGTCTGGGAGCAGTCAGACTAGGGGTTCTTCACCTAGAGATTTTCTGAACTTTACACGAGAGCTTACTGTACGCTTTTGACAAACTCTTGCACTTCAGTGGCTTTAGGACCTGAAAATACCACTAGGCCTTGAATACAGGGAATGAGATGTTCAGCACTCTCTGGGCAAATAACCAAGTCCGGAAATTCCCCGCTTTCCCCATCAACAGCAGCTAAAAAAGGGAAACCAAACTGGAAGAGAAATAAACACAATAAGTGGGAACTTCAAGTTTAAAAATAACAGCTATCTCCATCTCTTCAGAAGTGTCAGAAATCAAGAGCCGTTCTCCAGCCCAGAATAAACCAGGGACACGGTATTTTTTAAACAAAACAACATCAATTTCCTGCTCCTTTTGCAGCGTTGCTTTATAAAACCCAGTTGGCCAGAGAGCACGGCACGGATATCCTGATCTGCTATCATGTCCTTTTTTTAGGCAGCGGTATTATTAGGAGTGACATGACAGGCATGATTTGCTTGGTCAGCTTTAGGGAAATTTGGGAAGGAAACAGAACATCTCTGCACGCTACGAAAGAAAGGCCCAGAGCTGACAGATTCTCTGACAGACGGCAGAAGCATGACTGCGTTAAAATTTCATGCCCCTCCTCATCTCACCCGACTGGGCACACGAGTGCGCTCTTCAACACGGTGCAAGCTGAAAGCAGCGGAGCAGCAAGGCCCCAACGCACACAGCACTTGCCCAGTTTAAAGGGTGAAACTGTTCTGCTCCCTCCCCACTGCCTCCTCGGACACCGGGTGGGTTTCCCAAGAATAGCAGAAATCATAGAATCATAGAATTGTCCAGGTTGGAAGGGACCTTTAAGATCATCCAGTCCAACCATCAACCTAACTCCGATAAAACCCATGTCTCTAAGCACTATGTCAACCCGCCTTTTAAATCCCTCCAGGGATGGTGTCTCAGCCACTTCCCTGGGCAGCCCATTCCAAGGCTTAATAACCTTTTCTGTGTCAAAATTTTTCCTAATATCCAATCTGAACCTCCCCTGGCACAACTTGAGGCCATTTCCTCTTGTCCCATCGCTTGTGACTTGGGAGAAGAGACCAACTCCCGCAAAAGAAAAGTTGCTGCCCATATCCCAGAGACAGCAAGGGCTTTCTGCACCGAGGCTACGTCAAAACGCCACCAGTGGGGTTTGCAGCAGGATCAGAAAAATCCCATGAGCTGCTTTTGGGGCTTTTTGTAGTCCCAAATAATAAAAATTTTGCAATATCAGCTACTGTTGGGATTTTCCTGTGCCCTCAGGCACAAAGTTTGGCTTTGGAGACAGTTCTTTTCCAGTTTTGACCTGAACTGGAACCACAGCTGTATGGACAAGTTCTGAACTTGGGAAAACCACAGAAACTTGGAGTCGGTATAGCAGTTTTGATGATCTCTTGCTATGATGTCATCTTCTATTGCCTTCCTCACAAAAGAGCATACCCTCCTCTTTATAAACAGCCTCTCCCCCTTTCTTTGTAATGGATGACTTTTAGAAACTTCATTCTATTTGGCACAGACCAATTTTTCATCATTGTCGTTTTGTTATGGCGCGTAGCACCGCAGTAACCCCCAACCACTGGAAGGGTACAATAAGTAGCACGTAACTCCACGTCAGATGGGTCAGGTCAGTTTAACTCGTTAGGCTGATTGCTGGCCAGGACAACAGCGCAATTCCAGCCCCAGTCAAAATCCTCCACCTGATTTACGACGTACATTAGGCAAGAGGCAGCACTTTCCAAGAAAGCTCATCCTGTCCAGGAACTCGACTGTCATTTGCAAAAGAAGCGACTGGTGCTCAGTTACACACAGACACCCAAGACCTGTCTCACTTTGGCAAATTGAGACAAGTATGTTCATAAAATCAGCGTGTGATCACATACAACAAATCGCCTGCAACACGCACACCGACGGGGCAGCGTTAACATCGTTTGCCATGGCCTTCTCCTCAGCATCTCCACAGCAAACCACCCCTGGATGGTTCTAACTGAGTTTCAGTGCCTTCATCTACAGAGCTGGACCCTTCACCGTGGTTATGCCGGGAGAGAGCTCCTGCTTTACACACCAAAGCATCGGGTTTGGTTCTGATTTACTACTTGTCACCACACACAAGTCCTTGGGGTCTCAATATATTGCCCTCCCAGACCTGGGATTCAGGCAAGAGCCACCTGCAGCAGACTGGATGCGCCACCACAGGGATCCTTAGCTCGAGACAGAACAACCAGCACCTGCCTTCAGAGCAGCTCTATCACACACCAGACACGGGGGATGCCCAGGGACAGCCGTGGCTTCCCCACAACACTGAGGTGGCCGTGTCATGGCCATCACCGGTCACACTCAAAGCCAGGCTGAGGCAGATACACAGTGCCAAGCGGAGATTGAACCACTGCTGGGAAACGGACACCCAGAAACACACATCTGGGAAGCCATTTTCAGGCCAGAACATTCCTACAGGCTATGGCACTATTACCTGCCTCAAGTTTACCCCCAGAGTTTGCAAAAAATTGGCAGGATTTGTGCTTCTGGGTCTGGCTTTGTGACAGACTGTTGACGATGTCCCCAGCACAGGGTGGGCCACAAGAGACCCAGGTGGGAGACATGCCCCGTGTGATGCTTTGGATGGAAAAGCTGCCACCACAGACCCAAGTGGGTTCCCAGGTGCTGGGCGATACACACCATGTAGTAGCCAGGAAGGAGCTTCTGCAGGAATTCAGCTTCCTTGTGCATCACAGTTTTTATGATGAATTCATCGTCGCTGGTGACGTAGAAGAGGGAGCCGCTGGCACCGGGGTTCGACAGCTCTATCAGAGGCTCGTTGCATAACGAATACTGGGGAGGAAAAGATAAAAAAGATGATTATTTTTAGCCCCCACTCATTGCACGTTGAGCTCTACAGCCTTGAGGGCTATTCCCTGCATGCTCTCTCCCTGTGAGATTAAGGGGTAGCAAAGCTTAAGTGAGAACTATTTTAATTATAGGTTAGGTCTAAGCAGCAAAGCTGATGGACAATTACAATTAGAGACTGAGATTACAGTTCAGAGCATCCCAACTGCTCAGAACCAAGCTAATAATCTGCTTTCAGTAACATCCAGGCTCCATCATGACATCTTATATTTTCCCATGGTGCGTGTATCACATTTAGGTTTCTCTCAGCATGTTACCGCCAGCGCAGACGGAAAGATTGCATTTTAAGAGACATGACAGTCTGCTCGGGGTACCACGCACCGCCGCGCTGGAGGGAACACGAGGCACCGGCTGTTCCCAGCCTCCTCTGGCCTCGTGCCCCCCTGTGACATGAGGATTTTTTACAGCCACATCTCACCCCCTCAATCCTGCCAGAAACACAGGAAAAGGATTAGACCCGGTGCCCAAATGCTAAGAGGGCTCAGCGCTGTGTCAGCACAGCAAGGGGAACCGCAGCGAGAACTGAACTGGGAGGACACTTCTAGACATCAGGACGCAAACAGCAGGTCCTCAAATGAGGAAAACAAACCCAAAAAACAGCAGGAAAAAAAAAAGGGAAGAAAGTGCAAGCACACACATGCCCTTTCCAGGCAGGTACCAGCCCCAAGGCAACCGCGCAGGTCGAGGGGGTTTGGGGCAGCACCACGTCGGAGCGGCCACTGCAGGAGGCACGATGGGGAGAGGGAGGTGGGGCAAGGGACATAATCAGAGCAATAAATTAAATGCTCATCATTACGTACCGAAAACAGCTTTCAGCCCTGCACAGATTAATGATCCGAGACTTTATCAAGTTAATTATCTCATGCATAATTAAAGGCATTTGCTGCTGTGGCAGGCAAGAGAGAATCAGGGGAAGCAGAAGCAACAAATCAGAGCCGTGACCTTTGCGGGCTCTTTGCCTCACCCAAGTTTTGAGCCACTCATCAAATCAGCCGACAGTATCTCAGATGGCACAGACAGGGACCGTGCTGCTGTCAAACCATGCAATGGCACAGATTTTGTTTCTACTTGTAGGTGTTCAGCTGTGATTACCCCGATCTACAGCTGAACTCAGAAAAAAAGGGCTATTAAAAAAGGGAGGGGCGTGTGCTCATTTGGATGTTTTCCCTTCCCCAGTTCAATAAATGTCCTTTTCTAATGAGCAGGACGTCACATACATGTCAGGGACCAAATTCAACCCCAGTGCACTCCAAGCCCCAACAGCTTGTACTATTAGGTATTTAAAAAACAGCCTTTCCAGCTCTGAGGAGCTTTCTGAGCACAAGAACAAGCTGTATTTTATTCTGTCTTTGTAAGACGATTAAAATAACTACACTCACATAGCTCTCGAGTGAGTACACAAGGAAAAATTCCCATCTTTGTCCTCAGAGCCCCAGGGGACATTACAGGGTTGCACCCAGCAGAACACAACTCCTTTTGCTTGTAAACACAGTAAGTTATTGTCACCACAAGCGCAGAGGGAACCCCATCGTGGAGCTTACACAGCACACGCTGTATCAGCTCATTTCCCTTCCCCCCAGTGTAAGCCCCCAGCTACCTCTCAGCAAACAGAGGCTTGAGCTGAGTGGTGCTGGTCTTGCTGGGACCGATACTGGATCTCCTCCAAAACTGAACGGAGTCCCTAAAACCACAGCCTGTTCCCGCTCCTTGCTGGGATCAGAACAATTCCTCAACTCTTTTGTGTCACTTTTAGGCAGGAATTGCTGACAGCCTTGATTTAGGGACACGTTTCTTGTGTTCCATCTCAAATAACAGAGGAAAGACAGAGAAATCCAAAAATATATCCATACCAAATAATCATCTGGACGAATCCCAAAGAGTTCTCGGAAGTACCGAAAAGCCACTGGTGCATAAGTCTTGAACCTGAAGTCAGCGTAATGGTGAGCCGGGGTGAGGTTACTGCCTTCGCTGCACGGAACAGAGAGGACAGGAGCAGAGCCCCTGTGTTACCACCAGGTATCTACAGGGCACATCGAGGCTACTCTATATTTATTGAGCCTTGCAAAATGACATCTTAGGAACAACAACAAAATATCTGTCTTCTGTGGCAGGACAACAGGAAAATATTCAATTATCTGCCAAAAACTGTTTCCGAATAACATGAGGAACCACCACTTGCCAAGCGGAATGTATTTACACAGAGAATATGGCTTTTATGAGCTTTGTTTATTCACGGAGCTGAGTTTCTTCCACCTGAAACATGGGATAATTTTGTGTGAAGAAATTCTAGACGGACAGGTAGAAAAGAAAAGCGCATAGGAGGGCTAACAACCTCAAGTATACAGTGCTGCATCTTACATTTCCATGCAAGCCAGTGTACTGCAGAACCTAACACTTCCCACTGTTATGTTTGTACGTAATCAATGCATATTTAAAATATTCAGAGCATCCAACTCTGTGATCTAAAGACAGATGGAAGCTCTCTTGAAAAATCAGTGAGAAGAAAAGAAATAACTCATCAGTTCATTTTGTTTCCCCCACCTCCTTTACCTTGGGAAAAAAATGCTCTCCACCACATAGAAGTCCTGCATCAGGACATCTCTCTCTGGCTTGGAGCTCAGGTTGCCGACGGTATATCCAATCCCCAGCTGGATGGCCCCCTTCAGGGTGGATGAGGTGGTCTGGCAGAAAGAAGAGAGCAGCCAGTCAGCATTTCACAGCAGATTACGGCGATAACATTCCCTATAATACAACAGTCGTGTCTATGGCTTCTACGGGGTCGTTTTGGGAACTGCATACTGCTAAACAAGTTCAACCAGCTGCCACAGAGAGGGATTCAGGCTCCCAGAAGGTTTGCAAGATTCTGCAGTACAAGGACACTGCATAAAATGTGAACCAGCTCGGTCACCGGTACCGAACTGAGCCAGGAACGCTCGGCTGCGCCAGGGCAAACCTCGGGCTCCAACTCCTCTTCTCTGGCTGCCACCCCCACACAGCTGCCAGCCCCGTGCCACAAACACAAACCTTTTTGTAGGTGGTTTCACCAGATGCATCAACACCTCGATGACCGATCTTCTTCCCTTGGCCAGGCTGCCCTGGTCCCTGCAACGAAAGAGCATGGCTAAAGCCCAGAGGGGAAGCTGGCCAGGCCAACAAGAGCAGGCAGAGCGGCACAGCCACACCATCGCGGGGATCCCTCTGCCACTGGAGAAAAATCTGCAGAGGGCAAACAGGTGTAACCAGCACCGGGAAGCCTTAAACAAGGCTGTTTGCATTATACAACACCCCTCAAGACAAGAGGGGTTAGAACATCCCACCACTCCATCCAACACCCTCAGCCCTAACCGGGCAGAGCCCTCGGCAAAGATGCTGAGCTCAGGAAAGAGCCGCTTGTTTTCCAGCTGCCAAGATTCCGCGGCAGTTGCTTGACTGCGGTTTCTCATTGATTTAAAATAGTGATGAATTAAATCAAACAGCAAGAGAACTTTATTCTTAAAAATCCCATGCCCTCAGGTGTTGTACCAGTATCTTGCGCTTCGCTGAAGAAATAAGAGCCAGATACCAGGGAGAACCCAACCCAACGCTGGCATTCCCAGGGAGATAATCCATGTAAGTGAGATCTCATTTGTTTACAATTGAAAGGACGAGCCCACACAGAGTGAACTGCAACTCCCGGCTCTTTCTGAAGCCTTGAAAAGAGTTTACAGAAGTGCTTCAGAGTGAGAACAAACCTATCCTACCCCATTTTTCCTCCTCTTCTGCCTCTGAGCCTGCCTGGGCCTTTTTGTGCCAATGCAGGAGGGAGCAGATTGTACCTGTACCCTTTACCAAGCCAACACAATCACACTCTGTGGGTTCGATACAGCTCCTTTCGCAGCCCCGAGTGTGGGGTCTCTATTCTCTGCCACGGGGCAAAGCTTCCCCTCCTCCCCAGCTCCCCCAGAGCCTCCCCCAGCAGATAAAACTGCCCGTCAGTCCCCAGCCACATCTGGGGGCTCGTTACACCAAAGAACAGCCGGTCTTAGGGTGTTCCTCCAGCAGCACACAGGGAGATCCAAGGTCATTTCCCCAGTGACAATATTCTCTCACTCACTCTCAAGTGCCGCACAGACCCATCTCTCAGAACTGATGTCTGTAGCAGACAATGTGTAATTTTGTTCAGACTACAGAAGTTCTTTGTGTCTTAGCTTTTAATCAAGAGCTTGCAGCTATTTCTGGTCAAACTGCTTGCACTTCTGGTGCTAAGGGGCAGTCTGAGTTCTTAAAAAAAAAATAAAATCTTATTTCCCACTCCATTTTAAACATTCAGCCCAGCCACGCCTGTTTGCGAGCACTCCTCCTCCAGCAGTCGTGACCAGCTCATCCTTTCCTCCCAGCTTCCAACCAACACACTACACCTTGTCACCCACAAGCTCCAGCTGTACCATCCTGCCTCACCACATGGCCCATCATCATCCTCTCAAAGCAATTCACAGCCACAGGTGCTGGCCAAGAGATTGCCATCATAGGAAACACAGGAACAAAAGCCTTTTCCACAGTCCCTTGTCTACCCCTGACTGTGTTTCCGGGCAAGAAAAAGTGGGGCTATTTGTGCATGCAACAAAGAATCAACTTTCACCAAAGCTGAGCTTCCTACTATGCCCATTTATTTCTGGGGAGGCGAGAAAGAATTGAGTGTCACATCCCTGGCAGTTTTATGGGAAGATTTTGCTATTCCTGTATACAAATGCTCATCACCCCAGGTGAGTAATGGAAAGGAGGATGTCAGAAAATTAGATCAAACAAAACTCATTTGAACACGGTGCCCTAAACCGAGAGTGTGGGCTTCAGGGAACAGCTTTCAGGCACAGATCCTCCTACCAGATTCCCTGCTGCCAACAGCGAAGAGTTTTGCTCCAGAAGGTAAGAGTGATTCAGCAACCTGCGACCTGCATTATGTGTGAGAGAATATCAGTCCCTTGAGATGTTTCCTTGTTTCAGGGCTTCACAAATCACAGCCTCCTCGACTCGCTCCCAGGGGCTGGTGAGACACAGCACAGAGTCCTGGAGGTGCCCGATACACAGATTTTTCAATTTATCCCCTGCAGGTTCTGCTGTGGAAGAGGTGCCCTCGGCCACGTACATACAGACATCATGGATCACTAAAATCAGCTAAAATTGGCCATGCAGTGGGCATAAACCCTTCACATCCCCTCTGTGACGGTGGCGATGTCAACACAACCACTCTCATTTTCTTTCTTCCAAATAACAGATACCAAATTTTCAGTAATCTGAAATGTATTTTTAAATCCAGCTTTCCTCAAAAAAAAAAAAAAAAAGTTGGGCAGAAGTGTTTTCTAGAGCTCTGTGTTCTCATTTCTCAACACGGGATTTTCGAGGCCAGCTTTACACATCTCACCTCAGTGATGGCTGCCTTCTTCGGTGCCAGACCTGGGGAGAGAAGGGAAGAGCATCAGTAGAAGTAGGGACATCAGGGGAAAAAAAACCCAACCAAAACCCAAACCCCTGTGAAAACAGCCTAATACTTTGTTCTTTCAAGCAAGCTGGAAAGCCTTTAAAAGCACTGGTTCACTAGTGCAGGAGTCTGAAGTTACAGGGGTCACCCAAACGATTTCATACTCAGAAGCATAAAGATGTGCAGTTTTTCCTAGCACTAATGATTCCTAGAGGCTTCAGGGGAGAGAATTCTTGTAAATCCCTGCTCACCGTAAGTAATAGGTCCACACGACGCTCAAGAGTCAGTTACATACAGAAGCCCAGAGAGACTCTTAGGAAGCCGCTTTCCAGCCACTCAGAAGGCACTTGACAAACTATTTTGATAATTGAATCTATTTATAGAATCCGATGGCCAAATATATCGCAAAAATGAATGCATCATTTATCTCTGCCGCTGCCTTTGGAAGAAGCTGCCATGACTCCATTACAGGGAGAAACGAGGATTTTGCCCAAAGCTTTCAGACAGATAACCAGAGTTGGAAACACAGGTCCAAACCCACCTTTCCCAGCACGAGCCCAGGTTGACAAGGAATGCCTCAGTTTTTGGCAACAATGAGGACAGGCTCCCCTGCGCTGGCTCCGCAAGGTGTTTGCTGACTTGCCATGGGACCACAAGCTCCAGCCCAGCTTCTGGAGAGCCACCATGAACAAGGCCCAAGATCTGCTTAAGAAGAAGAGCTGCCCACCCCATCCCAGCAGCACAATGTCCCCTGCCGAGGTGGTCCCCCAGACGCCTTGTCCTGCAGAGCCCAGGTGTAGGAGAAGACCCAAGGGGTAGGTTTAAGGCCATCCAGGTGGGATCTGCCGCTCCCTGCTCCTGTCTGAAGTGCTCCTACAAGCACAGATCCTTAAGCGACCCACATTCCTTTAGAAAGGGCTCCACCGTTGAGCGGAGCTTGAGTGTTTTGGCTGGGAAGAAGAAAAGGCTCTTCCAGGCCCTCAGCTTCTCCCTTGGGTCGAATTGCGCAATCACCTGCCGGTGAGCAAACCCTCCAGCTCCAGAGGGATATCGGCCCTCAACCTGGGGTGGGTCCCTCTCTGGGGGAGCGGGGGTGTCCAGCCCTCCTGGCTGGAGAGAGGGTGAAGCCCCAGAGGATCCAGCCCAACACACTGCTGCTTCAGCATCTCCCCAGTTTGGTCAAGGAGGAACCACAATGGTTTAACTGCAGCAACTGCTCAAACTCCTGAAATAGAAGCAGCAATGGATCAGGACTCGTTTCAAAAGGAGCCTGAGCAACAAGTTGGGCATAACAGGAATGCAATGCTCTGCCCACGACTCAGTTATATTTCAGGAAATATTTCGGACACTGGGAAGCAAAAACACCAACAAACCCAACAAAATCCCTTTGGTGGTCACAGGGGAGATGAAATTGCTCTCCATCAGAAGTGCTGAGGTTCTCTCACCGTCCAGTTTCAGCAAACTAGGTGCAAAACGGGTCTTGTCAATGCGGCATTTTGAACTGTCTGCAACGAAACCCCAGCCCCACAGCCTGACCCACACTTGCAAAGCTGGAGTGGCCCATGGATTTCCTCCGAGGAGGAGACTGGAGCACTTCTACGAAGACAGGCTGAGAGTTGGGAGGGTTCAGCCTGGAGAAGAGAAGGCTCCAGGGAGACCTTGGAGCCCCTTCCAGTCCCTCCAGGAAAGTTGGGGAGGGACTCTGGATCAGGGAGGGGAGCCCTAGGAGGAGGGGGAAGGGTTTGACCCTGAAAGAGGGGAGATGGAGCTGAGATGTGGGGAAGAACTTGTTTGGTGTGAGGGTGGTGAGAGCCTGGCTCAGGTTGGCCAGAGAAGCTGTGGCTGCCCCATCCCTGGAGGGGTTCAAGGCCAGGTTGGAGGGGGCTTGGAGCAACCTGGTGTGGTGGGAGGTGTCCCTGCCCAGGGCAGGGGGTGGCACTGAGTGGGGGGTTTAAGGTCCCTTCCCACCCAAACCAGTCTGTGATTCTATGAAACCGGCTAATGGGAGGTGAGTGGAGCAGAAACCCCTCACCATCACAGAGCAGCTCCTCTCCATCACTCATCTGGGTTGAACCTCCTTCAGCCAAGGGACTGTCCCCCCCCTACCTCGGACATGAAACCTTGCCACTCTTTGGAACCACCAGAGAACCACCACTTAGATCAAACTCTGCATCAGCTTTTGTGCTGAAAAATTACTTCTTTGGCCTAAGACAACACCATTTTATGATCGCTCAACAAAAAGCCCTGCGATGGCCAAGGGAGGAGGAGATACGGCACCGAGAGACCATTTGGCTAATGAACTTTCAGGGCATGAGCTGGAGCAGCAACCCAAGACCACGGAGGAACCCAAACGGGCAAATGAACACTGGACATGGCTGGGAACACAACACGGCCGATAACGCTCTCCCTGCCACAGCCGAGACTGCTCTCCGACCGCACTAATCTCTTTTCTGCACTTTGTCACAGTTCCAGAGGAGGAGATTATCTTTCATTTTGTGATAATTACCACAAGCCGCTTTCGTTCCCTGCTTTTAAGTGTCTGCTGCTGTACACGTACCAAATGTGGAATCAACACCAACCGTCCGCGCAAAGGACGGGTACCGGGGCGGGGGACTGTGGATCTCCAGTAGAAACGATGCTTCAGGTGGACGGGACCATTGCCAGCAGAACCTCCCCCCGCAAAAAAACTAACACAAAAAAATAAAAAGCCTTCAGAAACCAACTTGTCCAGGCAGAAAATTAAACAACAACAACAAAAAGTCTTCCCCTGGCTTCTTGGTGCGTGGCACTCGGCTGTGCTCATCTCAAACAACCTGACAGATGGCCTTGCAAAAACTGATTTAACTCAAGCTTGGGGGGTTTATACAGCCACGGGAGACAGCACTGGGGGTTGCGGGGAACAGCAGCTCTGCTGTGGGAAGTTCCAACACTTAACAAGCTAATTGAAATGATTCTTATCGGATTTGGTGCAGCTTAGCGAGGGTGTATTCAGAAACATGACGGGTGGCTCCGAAAGGGGAACCCCGGGACAGACCCCAGGTTGCTGCCCTGCCTCCCGCTCCTGCCTGGGTTTTGTAACGCTGTTCATGCACGCTTGACCTGCTGCCTTCAGCTCCTCTTCTCGTCTGCGCCCGGCTGTGAGCCGACCCCATCCCAATGCTCGAGCTCCTCTGCAGCCTCAGAAATGAACGCTTTGGTGGCAGCATTCAGTAATTCTCATCTCTGATGTAACATCTAGTTTTTTTCTTATGCCTCTCTATTCACAGCCACAACTGCCTTGTCCCTCCCCGCCACGATGCTGACACCCCGCAGGACAGGGATGAATTTACTCCTGGAATTCCACCCATTTCCCGAGCAATGCAGAAAGGACTCTCAAGGTTTAGCTCTGCTGAGCCAGAGGAACATAAACCTATACACAGAAACACAGAACGATATGGGGTTGGAAGAGGCCTCTGGAGATCATCCCCTCCAACCCCCTGCCAGAGCAGGGCCACCCAGAGCAGGTCCCACAGGAACGTGTCCAGGTGGGTTTGAATGTCTCCAGAGAAGGAGACTTCACCACCTCTCTGGGCAGCCTCTGCCAGGGCTCTGCCACCCTCACAGGAAAGAAGTTCCTCCTCATGTTCAGATGGAACTTCTTATGTTCAAGTTTGTGCCCATTTCCTCTTGTCCTGTCCCTGGGCACCACTGAAAAAAGACTGACCCCATCCTCCTGACACCCACCCTTTAAGTATTTATAGGCGTTGATCAGATCCCCCCTCAGCCTTCTCTTCTCCAGACTAAAAAGACCCAAGTCCCTCAGCCCCTCCTCGTAAGAGAGATGCTCCATCCCCTCATCATCTTTGTAGCCTCTGCTGTCCCCTCTCCAGCAGTTCCCTGTCCTTCTGGAAATGGGGAGCCCAGAACTGGTCCCAGTGCTCCAGATGGGGCCTCCCCAGGGCAGAGTTAATGGGGAGGATGACCTCCCTCAACCACGAGGGGAGAGAACTCCATTCTCCTCTTACACCACATACTGCATCAACAAATTGGTGTACCGACCTTTTTTTGCCCCACAACCCCCATTTACACAGGCCTGACTGCTGGCTCCCAGTAAGCCCAGCCCAGCCCAGACCGGGAGGAGGCTCCCGCTCGCCCTCATTGCTAAGAGGTCCGTCAGCCTCATCAACGCAGGGTTGGGATCAGAGCAGCTCCCTCAGCTTCTCCAGCCCACAGCCCCTCTAGATGCTGCCATCGGGGACATGCAAGCGATGACAGAAGTTAAACAGTTAAAAAAAATAATAATAAAAATCATCAACTCTTTGGGCCTAAAAGCAAACTCCATGAAAACCAGAAACTATTGCCCTTGCTGTCCACAACTTAGAATGAGCTGAAGTTAAAAACATGGCTTTCAAGTTGCATTTACGTGCAGAGAATAAATTTTAAAATCTAATCAAGGGAAAAAAAAAAGTCACTCGGACCTCTCAAAACCAGCTGAAGCAAGTCAACCAGCAAAACCCCTTCTTTTAAACTCAGAAAGAGCCACGGGAGGCTTCTACCCACTGAAAAGCAACTTCTTAAGAAGTTTTACAAACATCCAGCAGAAGCCTCATTTAAGACCTAATAAAGAAGTCTTTGTAAGACAGATGTATACACACAGATATACGTAATTATAAATTGTAAGTATTTGACGCTTTATGATGCTTTAGAGAAGTCAAAACAAATGTTAATAACCGGTAGATTTATCTGGACTCCTTTCTCCAACCCGAGATAGTGCAGCATCTTTAACAGCAGTTTTGCTTTATTTGAGTGTTGACCAGGAGCTGCACAACGTGACTGCAACCAAAAATACAGCAGAATATAAACACCCCGTAAGCTCTTCAGCTGGAGGCTGGACCCACCTGACCCCTCCAATAATGGTCAAGACTCGCTTGGGGCAGCAGCAATCGCAGTCAAACATAGCCAGTTTCCAAAGCACAGTCCCCTCCAAAAGTGCTGGACCAGCAGTTTATCTTTGTAATTGTTGGGTTGTTTTTTTTTTTTTTAATTTGTTCTTTGTTTTTAAGCCACTGAGCTGACAGCAGCCTTTGCAAAATTGACATTTAATACGAAGCCAGCGCAAGCGGCTGGAAAGCTGCGAAATTCCCACAAGTCGCACACACACCGGAGGATGCCTGGATCTAATTTTCTACTTATTTGGTGGAGAACACAACGCACCTGAGCAATCCATTTTATAGAATCTGATCAACACCTATAAATACTTAAAGGGTGGGTGTCAAGAGGATGGGGCCGGTCTTTTTTCAGTGGTGCCCAGGGACAGGACAAGAAGGAACAGGCACAACCGTGAACACAGGAAGTTCCACCTAAACATGAGGAGGAACTTCTTTCCTGTGAGGGTGGCAGAGCCCTGGCAGAGGCTGCCCAGGGAGGGGGTGGAGTCTCCTTCTCTGGAGACATTCAAACCCACCTGGACACGTTCCTGTGGGACCTGCTCTGAGTGGACCCGCTCTGGCAGGGGGTTGGAAGAGAGGATCTCCAGAGGCCCCTTCCAACCCCATAGCATTCTGTGATTCGGACAATGAGAAGAGGTGAAGGCTGCAACCGGGATGCCCGGGTTTATTGGTCCATCAGAGCACTCTAAACACAGCCCCAGCTGGTCAACGCGCTATGTGGAAAAGCATTAAGAGATAGGGTTCTAAGGGATGAGCTGTGAAAGTTAAAGGCAATACTCATGTAGCAGATGTGCTGCAGTCGAAATACAGAGGGAAAGGCTGGAAATGAAACGCATCCATCAAAAGAAAACAGCTGTTATTTCCTGTAAGGGACTGCCGATAAAAAGAAATTAAAACTGGGGGGAGTAGAGGAGGAGGCAGTTCAGAGAAGATGCCAGAAAACAGGTCTTGGCTAAGAAGCAGCATCTGACGTGGCGCAGGGCGGCCAGGGCTTCCGAGGAGCCAGTGCCAGTGGCCGGACACACTGAAAGGGAAAGGCAGGAAGAAACCAAAGGGGCTACAGGCTGCCCAGGGCAGTGGTGGAGTCACCATCCACAGAGGGATTTAAAAGCCAGGCAGACATGGTGCTGAGGGACATGGGTCAGCGGTGGTTTGGGCAGGGTTGGACTCGATGATCTAGAAGGTCCCTTCTGACCATAAAGATTCTGTGATTCTATGATTCTCTGAAAGCTGGAGAGGGACTCTGGATGAGGGAGGGGAGCCCTAGGAGGAGGGGGAAGGGTTTGACCCTGAAAGAGGGGAGATGGAGCTGAGATGTGGGGAAAAACTTCTCTGCTGTGAGGGTGGTGAGAGCCTGGCCCAGGTTGCCCAGAGAAGCTGTGGCTGCCCCATCCCTGGAGGGGTTCAAGGCCAGGTTGGAGGGGGCTTGGAGCAACCTGGTGTGGTGGGAGGTGTCCCTGCCCAGGGCAGGGGGTGGCACTGGGGGGGCTTTGAGGCCCCTTCCAACCCAAACCATCCTGTGATTCTACGACTCTATAAACCTCTATCTCTTCTCTTCTCACACTGTGTGGCTCTGGCTCACAGTGGGCAGGACCCAGGGCAGAGAGAGGAGATGACACAACTGGCAGCAGAAGCCGGACTCTCAGCAGCCTCCTGGAGATGGCAACTATTAACAACCTGCCCTTCCCAGGCATCCAGGATGACCTACTTCTGATCATTAAACACATTTTCTTCCCATAAAACAACACAATTTCATTAGGGTGAGCAGATCAAGTAAGCCACAACACTAAATAAGAAGCTTGGGGGTTCCCTCCCCCCTTAAACGCAGCATCTCTCAGAAAGAGCCCTCACTGACTGCCCTGCACCCCGGGCACAGGCAGCTGCTTCTGCCGTTGGAAAGCTCATACAAATAATAAGGAAATAAAGCAATCTGAGATAAATTCTGCTTGTTATATAGAATCTGCATATAGCTTTGATACCAAAATATATCCATTTTTCACTGGAGCACTTGCTGACTGGCTGACTGATTCTTTGGGATCATCTACACAAAACTCGGGCTGGTGGAACACAAGCAGCCAAAACTCTCTCTCCCCGCCCTGGTTCTCCCCGGCCAGCCTGGTGCTCTGCGCCCGGTGCTCCATCCCTACGGACAGCACGGGAAGGGGGTGGAGAGCCCCCATGCCCCAGCAGCTCCCGGGTCCCCAGGAGACCTCGGTCACCATCCAAAGTCCAGCGGTTATGTGCAGACAGACAGAAATGCTGGTGGCACCAGGCAACATCCAAAGGGGACTCCCAGGAGCAGCCAGAGATAAGTAATCCCATTTAATCCCACCGTGTCCATCCTGCTCTCCTGCCTGTTCCCGGGCCCCACCGTTTCAGCCTCGCCAGAGCCTCCTCTGCTTCTGGGAGGGAAGGAGACATTTGCAAACCGTGTTCTGCTGCCCCTGACCCTCTGTGCCGCACTGTTCCCATGCCCTTTGTCTTGCTTATTTGAGCATAAACTCTTTAGGGAAAGGAACAGCATGGCTCGTACAAATTAAGCCAAAGAGCTTAATGTACCTGCCAGGTAGGATGGGGCCTGAGGGCACCGCTGTGACACGACGGCGGTGACACTGCTCTCTCCTGCCTTTCCAGCCCAGGCGGTTTCTGTCTCTCAGATCTTCAATGAAGCGGGACCAGGCGAGTGGCAGGAAGCCCCCCCAGCCTGAGCCCACACCCAGTCCTGCCCCAGCCAGCCCCAACTCCAGGTTTCAGCTTGAGGGTTCTGACCCCCAGACCCCAGGGATGGAGCCACCGAAGCCCCGTGTCACACAGCCCAGCCAGGGCCCTGCCGAGCAGCGCATCCCCCTCCCGGAGCATCATCACTGCAAGAGGCTGCCCCACAGGGAGGGTTCTGCAGTAAAGGCACCCACCAGCCTTATTTTTGTTTTTAGGCAGAAACTCTTTCTGCCTTAGAAGTAAATGTGTTTATCCCAGCACGGGAGGCAGGGCAGAAGTTAACACGTTCCTCCCCCAGCCGCAGGTGCGGGACCACATCCTGGGCGCAGCCACGCTGCTGAGCCAGGACATACCAGGCTAAAACGTTTCCTTGACAACTCACCAGAAAAGCGCTTACAGCACGGAAGCCCAATTACAGTGGGGAACGAGCAGGACAAGACCAGGGAAATGAAATTTAAAAAGAACTGATTTGTTTTCTTGTCTCGGATCAGCTGTGCGTAGGAAAAAAAAAAAAAAAAAAAAAGAAAAAAAAAAGAAAAAGGACAATTTCAGAGCGCCCAGCCCGAAGCGTGTGACACAGCTGAGAAAAAAGCAAAACAAAGATCTCATCAAGAAGAGCACACAATAGCTGTCACCCAGTGGCGGAAAAGGCTGCAGCCGTTCGGCTCCACGCTCAACTCTGTAATTACGCAATCCGGTGGGATGCTCAGGCGAACATCTGCTGGATGGGAAAGGTGCAGTCTTATCTGAACACAGTGTTCCTGCTCCCTTCCCCGCTGCCGGTCGCAGGAGGGTTGCAGAGAGGAACAACACACGCTCCCCAGCACGTCCCGGGCAGCCGAGCATCCCCTAGGCAGAGGTGAGACACTGCCAAGGTCAGGGACCCAGCAGCAGCGCTGGGGACGCTGGCCTCATCCTGGCCTCTGGCTTCTCTCTTTATTACAACCTACAAGTCCAATTCTGCCTACCAGAATTCACAGCAAAGCTTGATTAGGATTAATTAGAGACAGCAAACATCGCAGCAGGAAGTATAACCTCCTCAGGACAGAGCCAGCTCCCCGCCCCTCCGACAACACCCAGGCACGGCAGCACCACATTAAAACCACGATGTCAATTTAGAGCGAGGCCATAAAAGGCTGAAGGACTTTGAGGTCACGTTCCTCACAACCATCCAGAAGAGATAGAGCAACATCCAAGCTGTCCCCTTACCTTTGCCCAGGGGTGCGATGAGGTTTGAGGGTCCCAACCCACCGACACCCACCACTGGAGCATCTTCTGGCTGCTGGGGCAGCTGCAGTTCAGCAGCGAGAGAACAGAGAACCTCCTGCTGCAAAAACGTCGGGGACCTGAGCGTAGCGCATGACCCCAGGCAGCCCCTGGGACCCTTTTTGTGTGTTCAGATGGAGTTTTCAGCTGCCACACCGCCCCAGAGAGCCGTTTCCTGACCCCGGGTCAGAGAAGCACAAGGCAGCTTTGTGAAGGCTTGGTCCAGAACTCACTTCCCTCCTTTGTTTTCCGACCATCCCCATCTCCCCGCCTGCAGCTGCTGCCTGGAAGTGGGATTTGGCGCTTTTAACTCCTGCAGTGTCCCACCTCTGCGCAGGGAAAGGATGCTCAGCTGCATCCCCCGTTATGCTGTTCTCCGAGTGTCACTAATACAGGGGGATACACGAGCTGAGGCTACACAGGCCCTGCCGGAGCCAGAGACGTTTTTCTGCCCCAAATACACAGGGTTTGCGCTGTGACACGGCTCGGCGCTTCAGCTGCACCAGGCTTAACGTCAGAGCTCAGCAGCTCCCAGCCAGGCCAGGATTAGCGCTGCCGGAGGGTCTTCTCCATCATCCCACCTCCGCAAGCTCCCTCACCGTCCCTGCGGGGACACCTGCGAGGCCAGGACCAGGCACGGGACAAGGAATCAGTGGCTGGAAAAAGGAGAACTGCACTGCAGCCAATCCCAAAACTCTTTAAGTTGATAAATAGCACATGACATTGTTATTAAAAGCTCAAAACCCCTTTAACCAGAGAGCAGGAGGATGCCTTAGCACAACATCAGCTCGGTCCCCTTTACAATCCTGCTTCTCTGGGTACCCCTCTGAAAGATGTCAACCTGTCTTGGGAGAGCACTGGCAAGTCAGAAAAGAACAATCCGTCAAGCCACTGTGGGAGCAGCACAGCAGATACAAAGAGCTGTATGAGACAGTGACAAACCATTGCCCCTATTTGACCTCTCAGCCCTTTCTCACAGAGGGTTCTGCAGCTAAATAAAGTTAGCCCCCCTGATGCAGGAGGGACGGGTGAGACTGCTTATCACTTCCATCATTTAAAAGCGCCTTCCTATTAGATGTTACTTGACAGAGAGCTTACTCTCCTTGCTCATTCACTGCCAAGAATTACTCTCAGGCTAAATTACATTAAAATAGAAGAATACAACTTAGGAAAGAAGTTGACCTCCTCAAATTTTCCATTTTCTGACCTTCTAAAAGATGTGTTGAAGTCCAGTTATGACAGTCACAGCAGGTAAAGAAATCTACCTGAAGTGTTACAATGACCACCTACCACAACGGCAGGATTTACAGAAGTGACCACAGCCATCAGAGCTTTAAAACTGTGGGAGCTCAATGTCCCAACCGACAGCAAACTCCAAAGGGAGAGCGACAGTTTTGTCTGAGCCCACCCTTCACAAGTCATCCTGAAGATGCACCTGGATTTTTAATGAGGGGGAGTATTTCCTGAGTTACTCCGCAGCCAAAGCTGCTCGGCTAAATCCTCTAAGATTTAATTCCACTCTTGCTAATGTCGCTTGACAGAGATTTTCCAGGGGTGCTCAAACGCTGAAGACTTGAAAGGGGATTTCAGAACGGGGTCGCGTACAACATGCGTCACCAGATATAAAGTCCTTCTGCAGGGCTGCTCGCTTCAGGTCGAGTAAACTCTCCTCCATCAAACACTTCCAGGTGGTTGCCACGGCTGCTGCTGCCAACACCGCGCCACGCACATGTACGCACAGATCTGCATCGCGACGCCGAGGATGAGGTCTGGGCGGGAGACGAGGTGGGGACATCTGTAACTCCTACCTGCTGCAAAAGCAGATGTCAAGGCAAAAGCATCAGGTTGAAGTTCTGGACCTGTTTTCTGAGTGTGGCTTTGTTTTACAGCCCCTCCAAGAGCACACCCTACGCAATTCAGAGGTAGTCTTCAAGTTGACCAGGTCCTGCTAAAAACATGTAGTTAAAAAGACAACAAGAACAGGGGAGCAGTGATACACCTATGTTCAAGAAATCTACTTCTAAATAAACTTAAGCTTTTGCTGCCATAACAACCAGAAAGTCAAGCTCTCCAGCTGTACACGTGTCTCATCTGAGCTCATTAGGCACAAAGCTATCAGAGATTTCTTGGCCTCATTCAAAATTAACTACCCCGACTCACACGTGGCAGAAGGCCAGGTCTGGCTGGTGTTTTACTGCTCCTCATCAGTGTGTCCTCTGCCCTCATGGCCCCTTCGGATACTAAAAGGCTGCTATAAGGTCTCCCCGGAGCCTTCTCTTCTCCAGGCTGAACCCCCTCAACTCTCTCAGCCCCCCCTCCCAGCAGAGGGGCTCCAGCCCTCCCAGCATCTCCGGGGCCTCCTCTGTCCCCGCTCCAACAGCTCCATGTCCTTCTGCTGTTGGTGGCCCCAGAGCTGGAGGCAGCACTGGGGGGTGTCTCCCCAGAGCGGAGCAGAGGGGCAGAATCCCCCCCTGGCCCTGCTGGCCACGCTGCTGGGGATGCAGCCCAGGGTGCGGGGGGTTTCTGGGCTGCCAGCGCACGTTGAGGGGCGTGTGGAGCTTCTCACCCACCATCATCCCCAAGTCCTCCTCCTCAGGGCTGCTCTCCAGCCATTCTCCACCCAGCCTGGGGTTGTGCTGGGCATTGCCCTGACCCAGGTGCAGGACCCTGCCCTTAGCTTTGTTGAACTTCATGATGTTCACATGGTCCCACCTCCAGCCCCTTCAGGTCCCTCTGGATGACATCCCTTCCCTCCAGTGTGTCACCGCTCCACACAGCTTGGAGTTGTTGGCAAACTCGCTGAGGGTGCAGTCAATCCCACTGCCCATGTCACCAACGAGGCTGTCGAACAGCACCAATGCATCCCAGCAAATCCTTTCCTCCAGATGGATCCTCTCTCTCCCTGGACATGCCAACAGCTCCCCCCTCCCCCAGACTGAGGGGGGTGGTACCCAGGAGGGGTATCAAGCCTCCAAGTCTTCCTCTCCTCCATCAGGGCTCTGTTAACAAACATCCCCTGCAGCAGCTCTAGACAGACCACATACCCGTGTTGTGAGACTGAGGAAGGACCCCAGGGAAAAGCTACTGCCGCAAGGCGTAAGGGGGGCTGTAGGTTAAGAAAAATTTTAAATTATTGCTCAACCACCCCGTTCTTTTCCCACCGGCCTTGCTAAGGCCACTTCTGCTCCCTGTGACTAGAACGTTTCGGTCGGGTGCTCCTGCTCTACTCTGACAAAGGCACCTGAACAGATGGAATAAAACAAGCCACAGCAGAACAAGCTCAAAAGATGAAATGTGCTGCCAAAAATCGTAACTCAAAGTTTCAGCAAGTTGTCTCTGCTCTCCCTGGGATCCTGGCTGTAGCATGGCAGCTAGTGACTCAGCCACCAGCTGAAAATAAGTTATCTAAAAAAGAATGAAATTTTAAAAAAAACCCACTTCTAGAGGTTTTAGTAGGAAATACAAACAGGCAAGAAACACAGAGATGAGAGAACAAGTCATAGGAGGAGAGACTGAGGGAACTGGGCATGTCTAGTTTGGAGAAGAGGAGGCTGAGGGGAGACCTCATTGCCCTCTACAACTCCCTGAAAGGGGGTTGGCCTCTTCTCCCAAGGGAATAACAACAGGAGCAGAGGAAATGGCCTGAAGTTGGGGCAGGGGAGGTTTAGATTAGATATTAGGAAGAGTGACTTTCCTGAGAGAGTGGTCAGGGCCTGGAACAGCCTGCCCAGGGAGGTGGTGGAGTCGCCATCCCTGAAGGTATTTAAGAAACATGTAGACGTGGCACTTCAGGGCATGCTCTAGTGCCCGAGATTGTTGGTTTGTTGGTTTTTTTTGTGTGTGTGTGTGTGGTTGGACTTGATGATAACAAAGGTCCCCTTCCAACCATGAAGATTCTGTGATTCTGAGATGGCAGAAGAGATAAGTTGGTGCCTATGCTGGGATACCAGGATGCTTCGGTTGCGTTACACTGACCATGAGGGACAGAGAGCCTCCTCCACAGGTAGACATGAGCTGAAGGACAGGCTCTTGCTGGCCCTGATCTGCAGCCTGCTCAAAGCTGGGTCAGTAAAGCACCTTCTCCAGGCCAACCTGAAGGTTTTGCACCTGAAGGCCAAGCCAGGTATTTATTACTGCTATTTCACCAAGTAGCAAAATATCTGTTCACCAAAATATTCGTTTATTTACTTGCTTGGGAACACGCTCTGCTCCAGACTCCGTAAAGGTCTGTGTCCAAACTAAGGATGCAAAAGAACAAAGAGCAAAATCCAAAAGAGCACCTGAGCTCCCCAAGTGCTGCGCAGGCAGACTCGAGGCACTGGTTACTCCCAAACTCAAGGGTCCTGAGGACACTTTAGTTAATGGCACTGCTTTCCTGGAGGCCACCACACACGTTCGTAGCCGGTTCGGCCACGACTCTCCCTGTGAGCAGAGCCCTGCTCAGGATTCAGAAGAACGGAGACCACAGTTATTGCCGAGCCGTGCACGAGGCACAGGTTGTGTTTCCCTTTGTATCCTGCACTTCCAGGGGATCTAGGAGTGGTCAGGGTAACTCCAAAATTATTTCATGGTTTCTAAGATGTGTTTCACTGTTATTAGGCAAAAAGAAAACACGTTATCATGGAGCTGAACCACAGCCAGACAGGCCAGCTCTTCTCCCAGCTTCTAAAGCCCCCAGCTCTCAGGCTGTGGGGTTCAGAGCAGCCCTGCTTTAACGAGGGACGCTCATTAGACACAGAAGCAACACCTGAAGAACATGGGGCTGCAAAGACAAGTGATGGTCTCAGGAAGCACTCGGGCTGGCTGGGCACACAGCTCATACACAGGCACCAAGGTGCAATTGGGAACAACTTCAAAAGAGTCCTGTACCACGAACAACTCGACTCCCGAGCCCTTCTCTGGGCTTTATTCACCATCTGCTGGATGGAAGGGAAAACCGGGGATGCCCGGTGAAGAACAGGAATAGAATAAAGTAATTTAAGAAAGCAGCACGGAGCGAACTTCAGTCTGGCATTTCTGAACTGCACACAAGAATCTGACAGGATCTTTAATACTGTTTGCTAAGACTTTAATAAAACCAGAAACTAAGTAGTTCCCTGAACCACAACACGACAAGACTGGATCAGCCAAGCACACGCTGCCGCTGACTTGCGAAGGAGCCGGGGACAACACAAGCTGCTCCTGTGTTTGGAGAGACACAGAAACCACAGCCAGGCACGCAAACATCATACAGCTACCCCGAAAAGCATCTCCAGGAGGTCAACCCAACCTCTCACTCCGGTTTCCTCTCCCAGCGCAACCAGTGGCTGCCGGCTCTCCCATTTTGTGATGGTGGGGTGTGTGGTGAGGTGGGAGGGGGAGACAGGAGTGTGCGGTAACGCTGGCCAACAGCTCCGTAACGCTCTCAATGGGGAATGCAAGATACACAGGGCTGACATGGGAAGTTCCACAGTTTAAACTCTCCACCTCCTGGCTCCCAACCCTGTCATCTTCTTCCAGGCCAGATGGCTCAAGCCTGTGGATCTGCACCCACCAAGGAGGGTTCTCCTCCGGCCCCACTGGCGAGGCCAGGGAGGTTTTAACTGGTGAGTTACTGTCACAGCGCACAGCAAAATGGAAATGAGAAGGCTTAGAGCAGTCAGGTGCCGATGGCTTTCCATGGGAAGACAAGAAGGCAGGTCTGATGAAGCAAATCCTGCAGATACTGTGATGCCATTTAAGGAGGGACCTGACCAAGCTGTGAAGTTTTGGATGGGGCAATACCTCCTGGCTTCCTCTTCACCAAAATGGGTGCATTGGTTCTGCCCGAACTTGAAGGCCAGCCATAAGGCAAAGGACATTTGCAGACCATTACCCTGGCAAGTCAAAGCAACCAAAAGCAGGACCTCTAATAGAAAACAGTAAGTAACAGGCAGCACTTGCCATTTCCTGTAATATATTCCTTTTTCCTTTAGATGAGCAGCTGCCGTTCAGGCGCATCTTATCCCTCCCTCCTGCAGGCCTAGGAATAAGTCATTTTTTACCCCACCTCACCTTTGCAGATTAAGTTGTTTTTCACCCCATCTCACAGGAAACCTTGCATTTACATTTCATTTCTTCAGCTGCTGTGAAAACCCACCTCATTCCTCTAGGCTACAGTTTGCTCTTCATGCTGGTCTCTCCCAGCCTTCTTGTGCTCCTAGCTTTCAGTTTAGAAAATAGATTAAGAGACTCAAAATAAAACCAATCTTTGTGTTTGAAAACCCAGGAGCTGGGGAAGCAACAGCATCTCTCTGAAATTGGGTATAAACCTTAAATCTCAATACCTTGTGGAAGCTCACGCATTGCCATCCTACCGATACAAAACCAGAGCTCGCGTGGATTAAATGAAGTTCCTCCCAAATGCAGCTGACGGAATCCTGACAAATGATCCACCACCAGCATTCATCTTGAGAGGGTCTTCAATCTAATACCAGTCTCCATTGCCCGGCTCTGCCTCTGGTGTACGACGGGGGACCTGGTTTACGACAGCGAAGTGAAACAGATAAGGCAATTGCCGTCCTTAACTGAAATACAACTGCCTTGTCTGACAAAGCGCATGGTCTTTTTGCTTAGTTTTCAGACCCATGTTTATCAGGATTTGGATGCTCTCTGCAAGGGACCCGCAGCAAAGACTGCAATTCCACACAAGGAAACACACAGGGCTGGTCTGGCAAGAAGCCGCAGAAGCAATTAGCAGTTTCAGGATGTTCACTCCTTTGGTTTCTCATTTTCTTTAATAAGCATTTTCTGGCATCACCAGTCTAGAAGCCTCTTTCTCAAAAGAGCGTCCTAGATAGTTAATCCACCAGTGACTCCTACTTAACACCAAAATGAAAACAAACATCCAACCCTCTGAGACTAAGGTGGAAAAAGACTACGTCAGCATTTCTCTTCCATCAAAATTAATTTAAGCCTGAAGAGATGCCGGTTTGAGAGGAAGCATCCTGGAATTAAAAAAAACCCCCAAACAGTATGCATATCAAAAGCTGCAAAACGCAGCACAATATGCACCCCCTAGAAAAAAAAAAAACAATTATCTTGTAGCATAAGTTAGCATTACAGGAAAAAAATGTAGTAAATTAAGCAAAGGCAATTGTTAGCCTTCCAGATTTCACTTCTGATCACTGAACAAACAGTCCTTCGCAACACAAAAATTATCCCATCCCATGTGCTATTTAAACCCACAGATAATCACCACCTGTTAGGCCAAACTGAAAAACTTTGCCTTATTTCTGGATTCCACCAAGGCAAGTGTTTGCCCTGTAACTGAAGAGCCCGTCATTTAACAGTGACAAGTACAGCTTCAAGACGGCATAATTTTTTGCTGTCTTTATTCCAGCTTTGAAGTTGGGGACTATTTTACACGTCTATAGTTTGCATTTCTGCCAGCAAATTCTATGCCGTTTCTTACGCTGCCCCCGTCAACACACACCCAGACAGATGGCGAGAGCAGCGTCGAATACATACAGAGAGGGAAAACTGTCATTTTAAAGGCAACACCCATTTAGAAGCTACATTTAAAGAGAAGACAAGAGGTTTCAGGTATGACACCTGCCCTCTTGGCGCGGGGACGCATGCGCCGCGGAACCGGCTGCAGGGACAGAAACTGGGAAGCCAAGAAACGGCAGCAAGAAGCAAGTTTCGCATCAGCATCTAAATGGAGCCACGACGATGTGAAGTGCCATCAGCACCCATTCAGGGAAGGAGCACTCAGGCAGATGACGATTTTAGCCAGCTGCCTCCCTTTGAAAAACGCACTAATGGACAATTTTGCCTTGAAAAACGCACCAAATTCGCTCCATCGGATGTGCAGAGAGACCATAGAAAGAAAACTACAGCAGCATCTTTGTCATCAGCTGCTGCATCCTGCAGATACGGAGGTGTTGGGAATATTTCACTTGCATTACTGCTGGGTCACAGAAAGCACCAAACACGGCACACCAGCGTTACAAGGGCAAGTTTTCCCTGTGTTTTTTTGGGGTCAGCAAAATGCCATCACTTCTGCCTCACATTAGAGTCTCCCCTCCCCGCACATCAACTAGCACAGCAAATGCCATCAGTGTCACAAAGCCAGCACGAACTCCAGCTCCCAGCTCTACACGGGGCATCCTGCAGGGAGAAACCAGGCCACCAGACTGGTGGCAATGGGAGACTCCAGTTCATCATGGAATCACAGACTGACGGGGTTGGAAGGGACCTCTGCAGATCATCCAGTCCAACCCCCTGCCAGAGCAGGTCCACCCAGAGCAGGTCCCACAGGAACGTGTCCAGGTGGGTTCGAATGTCTCCAGAGAAGGAGACTCCACCACCTCCCTGGGCAGCCTCTGCCAGGGCTCTGCCACCCTCACAGGAAAGAAGTTCCTCCCCATGTTTAGGTGAAACTTCCTGTGTTCACGGTTGTGCCCGTTACCTCTTGTCCTGTCCCTGGGCACCACTGGAAAAAGACGGGTCCATCCTCCTGACACCCACCTTTTAAGTATTTATAGGCATTGATCAGATCCCCCCTCAGTCCTCTCTCTTCAAAGACCCAAGTCCCTCAGCCTTTTCTTATCAGAGAGATGTTCTAATCCCCTCATCATCTCTGCCTTCACTTTACTTTGTAAAATGGAAACTTGAGTTTCTAGGCCCTATGCCAAGCCTGAAGGTTTTTCTTGAACCCCTCAGATCTTCAGGACTTGGAGTAAAATCCATGGATATCAGCGATGACACTTAACCAAAGTCAGGCTGCCAGCTGTGGTAACAAAATTGAGGAGGCTCCAAAGGCAGAAACCCAACTGTCTCATCTTGGCTGGTGCAGCTCCCAAGATCTTACTGTGTCGACAAGCGCAAGCCATTGGTGTTTCCATCACTGATGTGCACATCGATGAGGTCGGCCGTTTAAGGCACCACAGCCTGCCCTGAGCCCTGCAGCGCTTTGGAGATGCGTCTTGAGCTCTGAAAAGATTTCACAAAATCTCTCAAAACTTGCCAATTACATAAAAATATTTCTCAAGTGCTCCAAAGTCTTTGTGAGCTGTACCAATGCGCCAACCGAAATTGCTCCCAACACTCAAGTTGCTCAAATTGGTGCAAAGTGGTCTTAATTACCCAAGCTCGTACAGCCCTGAGTGAGAAATAAAAATCCATATGTGTCCCTTCTAAACTAAGCTCTAATCACTGGAGGGCTGAAAGCACCAGCACTGGAGAGGTGTTTATACAGGTACTCACACAATAACCGAAGCAGTATGGTAACCGCGCTGCTGCCCAATTTCAACTACAGAAAAATATCCAAGAGCTCAGGAGGATGCTGGTAACTTGCCCTTTAAACAACATCAGTTCCACCCAAAAATCAGAAATTCCACCCTAAAAAAAAAATATATAAATTGGGAACACCCTGAAGCCGTTCATTTAATGTACAGGAACAACAGTGTTCTGCTCTACTGTTGGAGATAAATATATATATATTTTTTTTTTTTGGTAGGTAATAAACATGTAGAAAAGCCTCCAAAGATCACAAAATGCTCCAGCGGTAGGAAGGTGCTGCCGCAGGACACGGTTGGGACTCTCTCCCACCCTGGGGGAAGGGGAGGAGAGGGAGCACATTAAGACGACCTACGTTACTCCTGCTTTAGAGATCAGGCAGCATTGCTTTTATTCTGCCTACCTCGTGGGGTTGACCAGGACCACGTCCGCGCCGGTGGCACATGGGCAGTGGAGTGAACCCAGCCCTAACCAGGGAGGCAGAAAGTATATTTGTGCATCAAGCTTGGACTCAAGAGCTCGACTTCGCAAACAATGCTCTTTTAGTGGAGATTCTGTAAGTTTTTCCTCAGCCCCGTCACGTTGTGCTTCACCAGCCTCAGCCTCTGGAGATCTGGACTTTAACTTGCAGACATATAAGTGACAGAATATAAAGTAGCAACAGAGAATGGCAAACTCCAAGGAGAAGAGAAGAAGAGCATAACTGGCAATTTAAATATCTTTCCAGGCAGCAAATGAATAGGCAAAATAACCTTGACTAATTCTACTCTTGTAAAGAGTCATAACATGGTCCCCAGCATGGTCTGACACGTTCAGGACACCCATTTTGAAGGGCAGCATCCAGGGTTTGGGTTATGCATCCAGGGTTTGAGTTATGTTAAGGACAGGCTTTCAACACCAGCCCTGCTGAACAACTGCGTGAACTCAGCCTCAAAAGCAGAGAGCTCTTCGCCTCCTACAGAAAAAAAAACACAGAACAGCTGGGGAATTACTCTGAATGACTAAATTCAGTGGAAGAGTAGGGACCCAACTGGCTCCCAGCCCAGCACTCCCCTTCCTCTGCTGATGAACCGCCTTTCCTCCGGGAGCTCAATGCTGGTTGAGGTCAAAGCGCTCCCACATCTTCTGGAGAAGAAATTAGGAGGTGTCTACCACAGTACAGGAACATAGAGAATCTGAATCCGAAGAGTCAGTAGTTTGACAGAGCTTCATCAGAGAAAGCATCACCAAGTTTAAATGAAGAGTTATTAATTACTTTGGCTACGTGGACCCTCAAAGCACAGAGAACTCATTTGGCAGGAGCCACCAAGCCCCAGGTGAGAGCATCACTCAGCAGCAGCTACCGCAGGCACCGAGGGGACCGCTGCAAATCCAGCCAGGGAAGTCTGAACAACGGCAGCCGGAGCCGAATTAAACATCGTTCCCCTGCATGGCTGGGAGAGACTTAACGTTATACAGTAAAATGAAAAGCAGCATTTGAGCTACTTGGAGTTTGACCGGTACCAAGCTCCGCACCAGCCCATGGCACTGACGGCTCTGTCCCAACGGCCACTGCCACGTTTTAGTGACTGCACACAAGGCAACACTGCCCTCGTCTTATAATCCCTTAATTCCCCCGAGTTGAGGAGATTGAGCTGTTTCGCACAGAACAAGGACACGAGGCCGTTGCTTGTGGCGTTCCCACGTTCAGCTGATCTCCAGGCCCTTTGGGACACGGTCAGTGTATCTGCCCAGGTCGCTCTCGTGACAAGCCCCCCGTCGTGCCACGTGTTCCTTTGCCGGATCAACGAGCACTTGTGCAGCAGCAGCAGCTCCTGGTGCGTTTGGGAACACGGGCTCGTCCTTCCCAGATGCTGCTCACGCAATCGGTGGGTCTGCGAGGCTGGAGACACTGGAGAAGCAAACAGCCGGTTCCCAGCTTCTTTTCTCCTCCAGGAAGTCTTTCCCACCCTCTCCAATAGCAATTTTGGCAAAGACAACATGCAGATTCTGCTAATTACAGAGGAGATGAGCGTTGTGGCCCCTTGGTGAGTCTGCAAAGTGTTTTACACTCCTCGCAGCGAGTACAAACCCTATGGGCAGCGACTGGACATTGCGAGGTTCTTTTTCTGCCACTCCAGAGGTAATGGCTGCGAATTACCCAGAGGGACGGCTCTTCTAATGGTCACTTGCCAGAGATGCAACTGTATAGAACACACAATCTCCACCGTAGTCTTCAAATATCAATTATTCCAGCCTGTTTCTGTGTTACAGTAAATATTTAAGAGAGCCCCTCACATTACATACTGACTCTAGTTGTACGCACTTGGGTTTGTTTGGGGTTTTGTTTTTTTTTTTTTTTTAAACAGAGAAGAAGAGCGGTGGTTTTGCTGTATTCAAAGAAAGCTAGAAGAGAAGCAAAAGGGCTAACTCATCCAGAGAAAGTCTCGCAGCCTCTCCCCAGAGCTGCCAGATGATGAAACAGGCCATGGTTAGCGGCGACCAGCAGCGTCGAACGGGCCACGAACCCTGAGAAGACGTTGCAGGCTCCAGATTTCCTCACGGCAGCGGCACACGCTCTGACTCAGCCTGGGTTATTCACCACAAGCCAGTGCAAAAACCCACACGTAAGCTGGGGAAGCCACAAGAACACATGATGGAAGAAGACAACATTTAATTAGGGCTTGACAGCATTTTCTGCTGAAATATGTGGGTGAGAAGAGACAAAGTGACAGAAAAGCTGCTCCGATCACTTTTAGCTTTTTAATTACAGAAAACGTTTCCCAGAAAGTCCTGAGGTTAACTCAGCTACTGGCAACACTGAAAAATTCAAACAAACAAGTGCCAGGCTGCTTAGGAACGGAGAATTTCTAAGACCTACCTAAAGAAGTTAAAAGCCCAACATTACCTTATCATCACTGGCTCTGTTAGGGCTGTTTGGAGAGGACAAGCTCCCTCTCCGGAGACTCAGCCCAGGGGTCACCTGGAGAGGAGAGGAGAGGGAGAAGCCTGGGAATGCTGGCGGATGCTTTTCCTCCGGGCATCCAGAGGGGTGAGACAGAGACACGCCAGGGCTGAGAGGTATCAGGGCAAAACTCGCTTCACAGAGGCCACCAGGCTGGGGGTTTTTTACACGACCTTCTTCTTTCTTGCGCTGCAGTTGTTCCATTTCAGCAATGAACAGCCTTTTCTTTCCAGTCCCTCATGGTGCCTTGATTTCCCTCTCTACCGCGCTCCTGCGGGTGAACAGACGGGTAGCCCTGTGCAGGGGGATGCTCAGCAACACATTTCCATCACACCATCACAGCATCCTTCCCCTTGGAGGAAAAATGCAACTGGCTGCACTTGTTTGTTGGACGGACAGGGAGCAGCGCACCATCAGTAGGCAGCAAACACAGAGAAGGTGCTCGTGCCAGGAACGCTGCTTCGCCAAAGACTTACAGAAAATTACAATCTTTTGCTCCTTTTGAGTTTCTGCACCAGCCACGGATGGATTTTAGAAATGGCAAAATACCCCACGGAGGTACTGCCCCCACAGCAGCTACTCATTGGGAGCCCCCAGCAAACAACTAGGGCTTTGCATCTGCATAATGCTTTAAAAATCACTTCTGCCCAGCCCCACGGACGTGATCACAGACATCCAGTCTGACATGACTAAGAAACTCTGTTCTTGGGCACATCCACAAGGCAACCCAGCTTGCAGGCCTGGAAGGCAACAGCTTGGGAGCAAGCTGAAGGAAAGCGACACTGTCAACTGGGATATTAAACAAATTAAATTTAAAGGGGACTCTGGGAAATTTTGATTGCTAACCTGGAAAGACTTAACGGGAAACAAAAAAAACCCACCTAGGCCACCTTCTGCTGTTCTGCTGCTGCTAATCAGTTCAAACCTACAGTCACCCCTGTCCACACACGTCCATCTTCAAGAGAAGGAGGTGCCAAGGCCTCTGCTTTAAACTTCCCGGGGTCCGGAAAGCACAACTCTAAAGCTGCTCCGCTCCCTGCTGCTCCTCCCGGGGAGATCAGGGAGGGTGCACCCACAGGATCAGACCCGGGGAGGGCAGCGGGTCCTGCTTTCCTGCGGCCAGGCGGTGAGAGGAGCATCTCCCACGAGCGCCAGCAGCTCCATCCCCACGCTGACGGGGGGAGCGGAGCGTGCGAACCAGCCCGCTGAAGGTCACTCCCACCCAAACCCCCCTCGCCACGGGAGCTGGCAAACACTTCCCCTTCCAACTCCGCTTCCGACATTCCCCAGCGCGGTGCGAGAGGTGCAACGTTTTCTGACTTGCAAGTTAATGACACCCACGTAACGCCTGTGGTTCCCGGAGGCACAGATGGGAACTGACCCCAGCGAGGTCCCTGAGCTGCGGTACCACATCCGCCTCAGCAGCGAGGCACCTGCCAGGCCGCTAGAGATTAATCCTGGTCTACAGGAATACGCTTGGCAGACCGAAAAGATGAAGGGGAAAAAAATCAAACGTGACAAAAGATGTGAGCAGCACGCGACGAGGAGGGCTCTCTGAGCCTTTGTCGGGGTATGGCAGAGCCGCCGCAGACCTATTTCTGGACTCGCCTGGCTGCAATTGAAAGACGTGTTCACGAAGAAAGGGAATACTGGAATTCCTGCTGCTGCTTTTCAGGCTGCAACCACCTTATATGGGAAAATCATATTTAATAAGATGGTGCATCTGGCGAGAGCCCATAATGGTCATGTCAGCGAATCACTTCAATAATCGTTCCCAAATTATGCACTGCTCCTGCTAAATCCACTCAGGTCACTCCCTGAGGAGCCCTTCTGGAGAGGCCCATGAGCTTCCCAAGTGGGACACGGCAGCGGCAGCTTTGCCAACCGCAGATCCAGCAGCAGCGTAACAGGCTATTATATACAGGTCAGTGCCAAATGCTAGTTAATGAAAATTAGATTAATCATTCTTCGTCCTGGGTTGTCGGGGATTCGTTCTCCAGCCTGTCCTGACACTGATACAGACGGGCTCAGCACCCTTTGGGGCAGTGCCCACATCTCCCGCCTGCACTAGAACTGCCCTTCACAGCTCCCAAGCCCCGCAATTCCAGCTTCCCTATTTGTTTCCAGCCGATTCATATCTTAAAGGACAATTAATTTGCCAGAGCAGCCTGAATTCTATTTTCATTGCCGTCCTTCTTCCCTGCAGCTGAGCTGTGACTTATTGACTGTGAAGTAACTGCAGGGTCTTTAAAAGTTCAAGGCACAGGGTGTTTTTTTGTCTGTTTTTGCCGAGCTGACTCCTTCTGCCATCATCTTCACTAGCACCATTTCACGGGAAAGAGGCATGTGACATCCAACTAAGCTGTGAACCATAATCATGCTGGGGATGATGTTTACATTTGATTTTTCCTCAAGCTGATAAGCTCTCTCCAATTTCCCTCTCCATCACGTTGGTATGGATTGAACCGCTTGTGCCCCAAGGGGTGGGACTCTTCTCTTATCTCTAATCTGCGCACTGACAAAAATCGCTTCCAGCAACCCTTCAAAAGTCACTTCAAAGTTATCACTGTGAAGAGGGAATACTGCAACACTGTTCCTTGGCTGTCACAATCAAGGCTCGCTGCAGATGGGCCTTACAGGTGCCACCAGCACCCAGCACACTTGGCACCACCGCCTGCAGCCGGGATCTCCAGCTCGCGGTGCAGGGAGACGGCTGTTGAACAAGAGCATAAATACTCGTTAAATCAGTTCAGCTCCCTAACACGAAGGAATTCAACCCTGAAGAACATGGTGGAGCCTTCTGCCCAGGCTCTAAACCATGAATCATAGAATGGTTAAAGTTGGAAGAGACCTTAAAGATCATTGAGTTCCACCCCCCCTGCCCCGGGCAGGGACACCTCCCACCACACCAGGTTGCTCAAAGCCCCATCCAGCCTGGCCTTGAACCCCTCCAGGGATGAGGCATCCATGACTTCCCTGGGCAACCTGCTCCAGTGTCTCACCACCCTCACAGCAAAGAATTTCTTTCTAGTATCTAATCTAAATCTCCCCTCTTCCAATTTAAAACCATTACCCCTTGTCCTGTCACTGCACTTCCTGACAAAGACTCCCTCCCCATGTCTCTTGAGGGTCCCTTCAGATGTTGGAAGGCTGCTCTGAGGTCCCCCTGGAGCCCATGAATGATGGGCAGAGTGCCACCCACCTAACAGGAGCCATGAGAAACGGAAAGAAGTTGGACATTGACTCCACTTCCCCACCAGGCTGAGAACTTCCACCTTTGCAAGGAGATGGTGGAGAGCAGCTTTGCTACCAGTTCTCCAACACCTTGAGCCCCCTTGGATAAAAGGAGGTTTCCAGACTCTCTCTCCAGGCCGCACCCAGGCAGAGGGATGATGGTGTGTGTCCCCAGTTTTGGGGTCGGGGCACCCCAGCCTGAACGGTCAAGGTGTTCGTGTGTTGCCCCGCACACACACAGTGCCTCTGCTCCTGCCAACAGCACTGCCACCTGCACCAAACCCCGCGTCCCCCTGCAGCCCCTCCCAGGGCGAGGGGGAGGCACCGCAGCCACATACACCCCTCAGATTTTGGAACTCCCTTTTCAACTACAGCAGTTACGAAACTTTTAGAAAACCTCAAAGCCGGGTTCTTCAGAAAGGGACAAATTGAGCCTGTGTGCTCATGCATGAGCCCAGCTCCTGGCATTAAATGAGGTTTTCTCCATTAAAGCATATCATGAGGCTCCCAAAAGCTCGCTTCAGAAGACTCTTTTGCCTTAAGTCAACCTATTGTCAATGTTTCCCTGACTTTCAGCCCCTCTCCTCCATCCAGTTTTACTCCTGCACCCGACTAACCAGCTCTGCTCTCCAAATTTACCGAGGGCTTGGGGAAGGTCTTTGCTGACCCTATCCACGGTCTGGATTAAACCTGCCACGTTTGCTTGGTAAGAGCACAGCCCTCCCTCTCTGCCGCACCAGCGGGACAAAGCACCTCTAGAGGTGGGTCACGAGCACGTCACCACTTCCACCACTGCTCCAAACAGCCCCCAAGGCACCAGTGCTGTGACATTGAACTGGATTTGTCGCCGTCGGCTTCAAAACAGTCAACAGAACAGGGCAGCACCCGCCTCCGCCCCGCTCCCGGGAACACTGCTCTGGCTCCAGCGTTCCCATCTGCTGCGAGGAGACCGCGGCACCATCAGTGTGCTCCAGCTGTCCCCTCTCCGGCCCCGCGCGCGGCTGCGGCCGCCCCTCTGCGCGCAGCCCACCCAGAGCCACCTCCAGTCCCCCCAGGTTTCGTTCCCTTCCAGAAAACACTTGTTAGCTGCCACGCTCGTTGTCCCCAGCCCTCCTGGGACCCCCGGTTGCAAGCACGGCTGAGACCGAGTGACACAATTTGGACGCTACCCAAGCGAGGAGTAAGCAACCTGACTCAAAAAAAAAAATTTAAAAAAATCAAAGCATCGGTGAGATCACTGGCTCCGTTTCATCTTTTTTACTATCAGCATAAGGTCAGAGAGTCTACAGGTTCGTAAATTCAGATTTAGTTGGAAAGGGAAGAAAAACACACAGTCCCTGCTTAAACCCCTCCTGAGCAACAGTCTCCATAAAACACCTTGTCTTGTGCTGAGGAACAACCCTCTACCCTCCCCAAAAATCAGAATGGGGACAGAGAAATCAGAAGGATAAACAATATTTTAATTGTTCATCAGCAAGAGGTTCTCTCTTTCGCTCCCGCAGCATCACAAGCTCGAAGTCACCAGCCACACCACACCGTGCTGGGAGCACGCCCCCGAAAAAGAGGTCGGGGGGGCGCACGTGGGGACGAGACGCGGTGGGCAGCCTGAGGAAGGGCAACCAGCGCTCGGCCATCCCTTCATCGCCCTGCCCGCACCCAGGAACCCGAGCCGAAAGGCTGGGGCGGCTTGCCTAAATCCCAGCACCTTACCAAAACCGATGTGTTACACCCAGCCCCCCTCGAGGCGGGGGATGACATCTCGGAAACAATCACAGCTTCCGCCGCAATTTGTTGTTTTTTTAGAAGATCTAAAGATGCTCACTTAAAGGCCTGAAGAGGAGGAGATGGCTGGCACAGTACAACCACCGCTCCTCGGCCTCGGTGGAAACTCACAGCTCCGGCGGGTGCTGGGGAGCACGGCGTCAGGCCCCCGAAGGACCGTGTCAGCCCAAGAGCTGGTGATTTTCGGGTTGTTAATTGAACTATAAATGATTAGGCGCAAAGAGGGGGAGCAGGTGCCCCACAGAGCTGATCCTGTGAGGGGCCGGGTGTGAAGGCCACCAGCTCCATCCCTGCCTGGGAACGTGTCGTGTGTGTCATCCCGCCCCCGGGAGGGAGCACCGGGAGCCACAGCAGCCCCCCGGCACGGAGGGCATCCTCCGTCCCCCCCGACCCCGGCAAACACCTCCCCGACCCGGGGCAGGGCAGCACCAGAGGCCGGGGGAGGGAGTTGCCCGGCCCAGGGCCCCACTCGCCAGCCGGGCAAGCGGGTGGCTGCTCCGGCGCCGGGGTGCCCCGCTCCCGGGGGTGCAGGGTGCCGCAGCCCCCCCCAAGCCGGTAGCGGGGAGCAGCCCCAGAGCCGGTGCCCTGCGTTGCTCGGGGGCCGCATTCGCTGCTCCCCAGCGCCCCCGGCCCGGAACGCTCCGGAGCGGGGGGAGCAGAGAACGGGGGGAGCAGAGAACGGGGGGAGCCCCTTCCCCCCCCCGGTGCCCCGTGTCCCCGGGCCGAGGGGCAGCCCCGGGGGCGGAACCATTCCGGGTCCTGGGAAGGGGGGGAGGCAGTTGGACGGGACCACACGGTGCC
>VXAK01015461.1:72942-94102 GCA_013399435.1 Arenaria interpres
GTTTTCCCGGCCCCGAGGGCCAGATGTGTCACGGGCAGGGGCAGACCCGGCCGGGAGCCAGCCCGGCGCTCAGGCCCGGCCCGCGGCGCCGCCGGGGATGGAGCCGGCAGCCCCGGTGATGCTGCTGGGTGGCGTGACCGTCCCCCCGCCCCAGGTGCTCCCGGCCACGGTCCTGCGCGGGAGAGCCGCCGGTGGCCCCGCAGTGGCTGGGAAGGCGGCAACCGCCGGGACGGGAGCTGCTCCATCCTTCTCCCGGGGCTGGCAGGGAGCTTCGGCCAGAAGGAACCCCCTGATGCGGATCTGAGGAGCTCTGGGAAAGCGGCTGCTCCATGGCTCCGGCCCCGGGGTGGTGGCTGGTGGCCGGGGGTTTCAGGAGGAACTGGTCCCCCCACGCCACCCAGCTGCCGGGCCGTGACCTCCTGTGGCATCAGCACCGACCCCGGCTGGAAGTGGCAGCCTGGACCGAGAGCCGAGGCGTGGAGCTGGTTTCTGTCGCTACAGGACAGCGACCCCGCAGAAGGAGGAATGACAGGGGTCTGGTCCCCAGGTGGGGGGCAGAGGAAGGGGGAAGGGGAGAAAAGGGGACAGCAGCCATCAGCAGGGACACCTTTTCCCCCACACCCCCTCAGGACCAAGAGCCCCAGGCTTGGCCACCGTCCCTGTCCCCTCTTGGGGTGAAGGCATTTGGTCCCCCCGGGGGTTCCCAAGCAGGGCTTCTGGGAGGGTTTGGGGGTCTCCAGGGCTGTGCGGGTTGGCACAGACCCTTGCCTCTTTGGAGAGGGCTAGGTTTGTGGGGAGGACCCCCCATCCCTGGGCACCGCCACTCTCAGCATCCAGTGAGCCTGCCCCTGCCCGGGGCTGGGTGGGGAGTGAGTGGAAGTGGCTGAGCAGGGACAGCCCCCCGTGATCCCAGCTGCGCCCAGGAAGCTGCCCCAGGACCCCCTTCCTCCTGCTTCCCTCCTGCAGGCAGCGTCTGGCCCACAAAGGGTTACGCAAGGCACCCTGGAGTGACACCACTGCCACCAGCCTGGGAGCTCAGCTCCTTCCTGGTCTGATACCTATCGGAGGCTCGGTGAGTGCCTGACCCTGTCCCCCTGTCCCTGCTTCCCATTTGGGGATGGGGACCCAGCCCTGCTTTCACCTGGGGAACCGGCCATGCTTTGTCCCTGTCTGGGTGGCTCCAGGACCCGGTGGCCCTGCTGGCGTCCTGTCCTGATGGTGGGAAGATACTCCCGGGGTGGGGGGGGGTGATCCTGGCACCCTGATGTTGCAGCTCCGTGCCCCGAGGGCTGGAGGATGTGTCTCCATCCTACTGATTTACAACCCGGTTGGGTCAGACCTTCCAGAGACCCTTTTCCCAGAGTGGGGGTTTCAGGATCAGCCCATCGCGGTGTGGGTGGAGTTGTGTTAGAGGAGCTTCTGGGGGTGTCCTGCACGGCCACTACTGGACAAGGGACGAGCGGTTTTGCAGCACTGGCTGATCCCAGGAAGGCTTTGGGGTCCCAGGTTGAGGACACCCATCGGGAGGTTGGGAAACAGGTTATGGGTTGTTACGGTTATAACGACTGTGGATATAACAGGTTATGGCCGTGGGGCAATGCTGGGGTGGGCAGGGTGCGTCACTCTCCCATAAATAACCCCCCACCCATTGCTGTCCCCATGGTGGGCATTCCTGATGGTGTCACTGGGGGCCAGGCATGGCCCCAAGTTGGGGGCCTTGCAGTGGGATGAACTGCCCCAGTGCAGCCTGGGCTTTGTTTGGCATTAAAATCCCTGGAGATACCGGCCACGGTGCGTGCGTGGGGCAGAGTGGGGTGTGCGGGGCTCCCGGTGCTGCTGGTGCCCGGTGCCGGGTGCGGTGGGCTGGGCCGTGGTCAGCTCTGCCCAGATACTGCCTCTCCCGGCGGGGCCATTTCGGGTGCGGGCTGGTTTCTGTCGGAAACCGGCCGAGCCGGCTCCTCCAGCTGCCAGCCTTGGCCTTTGGCTCGGGGCAGGCCCTCCGCCAGGTCCCCGGGGGGAGACTGGGGACAGGACCGGGGACTGGTGACACCCTGGGTGTTCCCTGTGCTGGCTGGCGAGACAGGAGCTCCTGCCATCCCCCTGCTGTGCCCCCGTCCTCAGCCTGGCACTGCCCATGGCGAGCCGTGGGTGGCAGCGGGATGCAGGTGCGTGGCCGATTTGTGGCGTCCCGGTGATGGGACAGCAGTGGAAGCTGGTTGGGGACAGTGAGGGGCTGTGTTGGGTGGCAGCAGGGTTGGCTCTGGCACTGCAGATGAGCCGTCAGCCTGTGGAGGGGGATGCTGTGGACCCCCACGATGGGGGTCCCTTGGACCTGTGGCTCCCGCTGTGTCACCTGTGGGTGTCCAGGGAGCCTCTAAGCACTGACCGGCTGACGCTGGTGACACGGCCGAGAGAGGACAGTTCAGCTCACTGTCAGGAAACCACCGCGCTGCCATGCTGGGATCTCCTGTGTATTACTGGTCTTAGAAGCACCGGGACAGGACCACAGGTGTTACCACTCCGGGGTCCTGTGCAGCCCCAGCCACCCCCTGGGCACACGTGTCCCCATGTGCTGACCACCAGCGGGTGGCGGGCAGGCGCTGGGGCTGCTTTCGGTGGCTCATTACGCAGAGTGGAAACCCCGGACTCTGCCCTCGGCACCCGCCGGCCTCAGCCCGCCCAGCTGGGGATGTTTCTGAGCCCTGGGTGAATGATTACACCAACCCTCCCGGGGGCTGGGTCTCGTTTCAGGGGCCTGGCTGGTGGCTTTGGTGTGGCCCCAGCTGGGGGCTGGCCACAGGAAGCCCCTGTGCTAGGCCTGAGCCGCCATGCTTGCCCCAGGGCTAGCTGCCCACCGCTGGCCCCAGCTTCCTCACGGGATCCCAGCTCAGCATTGCATGTGGCATTGGCTGCGGGGTGTCAGCGCTTGTCTCTGATACCCCCCGTGCCGCCGAAGCTGCCCCGTGGCTGATTCCCAAAGGGGCTGTGGCAGTTTCCAGCTTCCCGTGGCACCGATGTGGGAGCCTGGGGCCAGGCTTGAGGGTGGCCGAGCCACGGTGGGGACCCAGCACAGCCCCCAGCACGGCCGTCCCGGAGCCCTCGGGCACCACAGGACAGGGTGCTCAGGCAGCGGGGCCAGCGTGGCCAGCACTGGGGGGCTGTGGCCATCGTAGAGCCATTGGCCAACCAGAGACCCCAGAGATCTGCTGTGGCACAGCCATTGGCCAATCAGAAACCTGGGACATCTCCTGCAGCAGAGCCATTGGCCAATCAGAGGCCTGGGAGATCTGCTGTGGCAGCGCCATTGGCCAATCAGATCCTGGAGAGACTCGTCACAATACAGATAATCAGCCAATCCGAATCCAGAGATGTGCCACAGCAGAGCTGTTGGCCAATCAGAGACCAGAGAGATCAAGTACGGCAGAGCAGTGGAGCAATCAGTGCCTGGAGAGACCGGTGGTGGCAGAGCCATCAGCCAATGGGATCTCAGGGTCCTGCTGGGGCAGAGCTGTCGGCCAATCAGTGCCAGGGGATAGCGCTGTCAGCCAATCAGCACTGGGCAGATCTCCAGGCCCGGCAGTGCCCCCCTGACGGACCATGCCTTTGCCATGGCCATGGGTGGAACCAGGACGGGGCTGGCAGCCCCAGGTGCCGGGGCAGGAGCGGGATGCGCCATCCGAGGGCAGCCAGTGGGACAGGGGACATTTTGGCAGAGGATGGTGTGGGTCTGTCCTCGGCCGTCCCTGCGCCGGTCGAAGGGGTGAAGACCCATTGGTGGTGGTGGCGGCATCATGCCAGGCCGTTGGCCTTCATGTCCCCATCACCTTGGAGAATGGCTTGATTGTCTCACCGGGTTTTCCTTGGTGTGGGTGATGGTGTGGATAAACCTTGGACTCCCTGATCAAACTGGGTCCTTCCCATCCCACCCCACGGCAGCTGTGGGAGGCTCTGCGCCCGCTGACCCCTGCGTCTCTCCGGGTTCACGCCAAGGTTTCCTCTGGGGGGCCAGGAACTGGTGGAGGGGCTCCCCGGGCCCAGCCTGGGCATTTGAGCCCAGCTGGGACATCACCCTCCCAGTCAGGCTCGTCTGTCCTCGGTGGAAAATGTTGGATTTGCGGGGGGAAACACAGGAAAACCAAAGGGTGCTGCTGGGCCACTGGTGCTGCAGAAGCGGTTGGCAGAGCTGCCGGCTCCGCCGTCGTGCTGGAACCCAGAATGGGCAGGTGGGTGGGAGGGCACCGAAGCAGCACCCCTGGGTGAGGAGGGAGGGGAGCGGGGCCACCAGGACGTGTGGGCAGGTGGTCCCAGCTGCAGAGATGGGTCTTCATTTGCTTGCCCTGCGTAAAACCTCTCCGTCTGTGGACGTGCATCCAAGGGGATGGAATGGACATCCCGAGGGGGAAATTTCGTGCTGCACGGAGGCAGCTCTGGGTTTCGGAGCCAGCTCCCATGTAGGGTTGGCTGGGGTGTGACTCCTGTGAGTCCTGGTGCCACCGGGCACCATGGCGGGTCTGTCCCCTGCACCCTCATGGTCCCCAGTGCCTGTGGCTCAGCTTTGCTTCTGCTCTTCCCTGCAGCCTGAAGTGGGACTGAGGAAGGGGCCAGCGGCTGCGAAGAGGAGCCGGAGCCGGTCCGCGCCTCCGGCTGCTGGGCAGGGGCTGCCGTGTCAGCCGGCTGCCACCGCCGCCTCCCCTCGCTTGCGCTGGCGGGTGCCCACCATGGAGGAGATGCTGATCTGGGAGCAGCACACGGTGACGCTGAGCAAGGTGAGTGTGGCCCAGGGTGGCTGCAGGAGGGGTTGCGGGGCCAGCTTTGCCTGACTCCTCTCTGCCCATTCCCGCTAGGACCCTCACCGGGGCTTTGGCTTCGCTGTCTCTGGCGGCCGGGACCGTCCCAACAGGGTGACCGGGGACACAGCGGTGATCGTTTCAGATGTGGTGGCCGGGGGACCGGCGATGGGACGGCTCCAGTGAGTGTGAGGGGACATGGGGACATGGGTGCCAGCGGGGACGGGAAGGGCAGCAAATCGCTCCTGCTAGGACAGGGCCAGCCTGGCTGCCACCCTGCCCGGCTGGGATGGGGTCTGCTGGGGCAATGGCTGCCCCCATCACCCCACCAGCTCCCTGGGCTTGGGGGCTGTGGCTGGGGCCAAGTCAAGGCTGCATTTCCTCCCCCAGGAAGAAGGATCACATCGTGATGGTGAATGGTCTTTCCATGGAGAATGTCTCATCCTCCTTTGCCATCCAGACACTTAAAACCTGCGGCAAGATTGCCAACATTGTGAGTGTGCCCTGCGACAGGACGGGGGCTGGCGTCGTGCACGGAACCGCACCGTGCCTGTCCCCATCCTCCTCCCATGTCCCACACACTCCAGAGCTCCTGTTCGGAGCTTGGAAATTGCTGTAGAAACATTTCCTGGCAGAGGCAGCTGCACTCACCACCCTCTCCTTTTCGCTTTCCACCTGCAGACACTGAAAAGACCAAAGAAAGTCCATGTCCCCGTGACCAAGAGCAGCCCCGGGTCCCCCACCATGCCCCAGCGCTATGACTCAGACGAGGACCATGGGTTGCACGGTGCACAGCCAGCCCTGCACCGCTCCCGGGATGACCTGGACCACAGCCGGGGCTATGATGGGGACTCATCCAGCGAGAGAAGCTCTGGCCACCACCGGGATGACCACCGCCACCACAAGCCAGTGTCCCGGAGCCGGAGGCGAAGCCAGGACAGCAGCCACTGGAGGCAGAGCCCTGGCAGTGGCTCCGATCACAGGGGCTACAGCCGGCACCGCTCCACCAATGGCTTCGGCCACGAAGGGGACACCAATGGGCTGGCCCTGGTGTCGGGCTTCAAGCGGTTGCCACGCCAGGATGTGCTGATGAAGCCCATCACATCAGTCCTGGTGAAGCAGAAGCAGAATGAAGGTGAGGCCCTCCCACTCCCCCTGTCCCCGGGTCTTGCCACCCGGTTTGTGGCTGTGCATCCCCCCTGGCGCAGAGGCGATGTCAGGGTTGGTGCCAGGGTCTGGTGCCATGCTGGGTGCACCAAACCTGCCTGGCCTCAGCCTGGGGCTGCAGAGCTCAGCTTTGGGGCTGGCTAGTGCCATGCTCCAAGGGGAGCTTGGGCAGGATGGTGGGGATGGTGACAATGGAGGACCTCAAGGTCTTGCATCTGCCTGGCTCCGGTACCATCGTGGGCTCTCTCTGGTGCAGAGTATGGCCTGAAGCTGGGGAGTCAGCTCTTCATCAAGCACATAGTGGAGAGCGGGCTGGCGGCGAAGGGCAGCTCTTTGCAGGAGGGAGACCTCATCCTGAAGGTATGGGGGCTCATGGGGCTCACAGCCCTTGCTGGGGGGCTCATCTCCCCTCTTCCAGTGGCTCATCCCTGGCCAGTGTCACCGCAAGGTGCTTCTCTCGGCTGCCTGCGAAGGATGCAGCTTGGCTGGAGGGAACACCGACTGGTGCCTGCACCTGCCCTGGCTCCCCAGCTGTCCCCAGGGATCCTGCGGGAGCTCTGGGGGACCAGCTCCCCCCAGTACCAAAGCTGCCTGGTTGAGACAGCCCCACAGTGTTCAACCGGGGACGGTGGCTTGTCCCACTGCCACAGTGGGATCCCATCTGCCCCGCTGTCCCCATGGCATGGGGTCACCTCCCATGAGTGCGTGTCCCTTCCGAGGGAGCAGTCGGCCCAAGGAGCTCAGGGGTGTTCGGGGCACGTCAGGTGAAATGGTGCTTAAAGTATTTGGGGAGGAGGAAATAAAGGAGGGAGAGGCTTCATTTGCACACATGGGCCAGGCCAACCCGTGGCTGCTGGGAACTGGGGCCAAAGTAACTCTGGGGCAAAAAGGAGGGATTTCATCCCAGCAATCTGGTGGGAAGAGCTGCTGCACTGCAGGGAGATCTCAGACCCACCATCTGCTGGGGGCCCGACTCCCTGGCACCAGTCCAACGTGTGGAAGGACAGTGCTGGGCCAAGGTCAAAGTAAAACTCAGCTTCAGGCAGGGTCTGGAGGGGGGTCTCTGCAGCTCCTGCTGCCGTGCAGGGCACCCCTGCAGCTAAAGGTGGGAGTTAATTAGCCTCGGTAATTTGTTTCCTCTGTGCAGGATGAGGCCCCAGTGGGAGGCAGCCAGGAACAGAGACACGGGCCAGGATGGGTGAAGCTGCAGGAGCTGGGGCTGGGCTGGAGGGGCTGGGAAGGGACGGGGAAGGCGTCAGTCGGAGCATCCCATCCGAGCAGGGCTTTCCTGGGGGCGGCTTTCCCAGAAGCAGGCGCCCTGAGGCCTCCTGCTCTGCCATCTCCAGATCAATGGGGTGGCTAGCGAGGACATGTCCCTGGCTGAAACCCAGCAGCTCATTGAGCGGACAGAGGGAACCCTGACCCTGCTTGTGCTCCGGGACCACCGGCAGTTCCTGGTCAACATCCCCGATGTAGAAGAAAGCCAGAGTGATAGTTCCCGGATGGATGGTGAGGGGACACGGTGATGGGGCTGGGCACACAGCACAGGGACTGGGCGGTCACTAATGCGTCTTCCCTCCTGCAGACATCTCTGACATTGACTCTGAACTGTCCCATCCGCCATCCCCCGAGACCTCCCCACGACTTCCAGCTGCTGCCAGGATGAATTCACCACCGTAAGCCCCGCTCTGTCCCCATGAGCCCTTCTTTCCCCTGTCAGATTCCCTGGATCCTCCACGTTCTCTGCCTTTCTGGAGGGGCTGGTTCTCCTCCATCCCAGAGCCAGTTCACTCTGGAGGTGGGACTGCCGTTCAGTCCCCAGCTTGCTCCACTGTCCCTGCTGCCCTCTTGGCACTGCCTGTCCCTGCCCATCCAGTGACTGCCTAAATCCCCTGCCTCTGTGACCTGCCTCTGTGACCTCCCTAAATCCTGCCCCAACTTTGTTCCAGGGAGAGGAGACGATCGAACAGGGACCCAGCAGCTGACACGGCCATGGACGATGCTCGGGGCCCTGGTGAGTGAGCTCAGGGGGGAGTTAAGGGCGCTGAGCAGGCTCCTGCGTGTCTCTGCTGTCCAAATCCCCCTGGCAGAGCTGTGCCAGGTCTCCCTGTGCCTCGGCTGCCCTGGCAGCGGCGCAGCCACCACCGCCTCCTGGACCGGCCCTTCTTCCCTGCAGACCTGCTGGAAGCTGTGGAGGGGGACGGCCGCCAAGGCCCCCACGCCAGCCCCACTGCCCGAGCTGCCCGCAAGGATGGGTACGTCTGCGAGAGGTGGTGGGGAAAGGCTGGGGGAGATGGGGAGCTGCTGTGGTGCAGGGTTGGGGTCACAAGGCTGGTGACCCTCTGTGCTGTCCCTGGCATGTCACTGCTGGGTCTGACCATGGCTTTCCCCGGTGGCAGGTACAGCGCCGACTCCAGGGTCGTGCACTTTGTGAAGGCCAAGAGCGTGGGGTTGCGGCTGGCCGGTGGGAATGATGTGGGCATCTTTGTGTCAAGCGTGCAGGAAGGGAGCCCGGCCGACAGCCAGGGTGTGCGGGAAGGGGACCAGATCCTGCAGGTACCCGGGACTGGGAACGGCTCCAAACACTGCTGCACCGGGACAGGCCCCATCCCTCTTGGGGATGCCCTGGGGTTTGGATTTCTGCTGGGCATCGTTTTGGGTCAGTGCTGGGCCCGTGGTCTGAACCCATCAGGCTGGCTCCAAGGGGGACACTCCTGTCTCCAGCACCTTCTAACACCCAGTGGGGTCCAGGCACCACCTCAGCTGGCCCAGAGGCCCTCCCCAGGGCTACTAGGGGTTGTGGCAGGCACTGGGGTCACAGGGAGCAGTTCCCTCTCCCACCCTGCCCTGGGCACTGCTGTCCCTGGGACCCCCACTGGGACCTGCACCCTCTGTCTCGTTGGCAGGGCTGTGTCTAAGTGCATTTCTGTGGCAGGTGAACGACACCAGTTTCCAGAACCTGACCCGTGAGGAGGCTGTGGAGTTCCTCATGAAGCTGCCGCCGGGCGAGGACATCACGCTGTGGACCCAGAGCAAGCAGGACAGTGAGTGACGACCAGTCTCATCCCGGGCTTGTGCCTCTCCATCCTCTGTGGATTGCAGCTGCTGGACTTGCCACAGCTCTTTCTGCCCCCACAGGGGGGTCTTTCTTCCCTGCACCCCCCTTTCCCTCTCTTCCAGAGAGGTGGTGGGAGGAGACCAGACCATCCTGGCCCTGTTTATGCCTTGCCCTCCTGGAGCACGGGGGCTTCCTGGCACCGTGGCTCAGCCTGGAGAGGCCGGTGTGTGCGGGGGGTCAGGTCCTGCCTGAGAGCATCACGGTGTTCCCAGCGCCCTCCTTAGCAGCAAAGGATACTCTGGAGGCTCCCGGCCCAGCCCAGCTCCTTCCCAAATCTCTGCAGCATCTTCCTCCTCAGCCACCTCTTCCCCTGATGGTCCCTCTCACCCTGGGCTCCAGTTTACAGGAAGATGATCTCGTCCAACGTGGGTGACTCATTCTACATCCGAACGCACTTTGACTTCGAGAAGGACACACCGTCGGGGCTCAGCTTTGTCCGTGGGGACGTCTTCCACGTGCTGGACACCATGTACCGGGGCAGGCTGGGGAGCTGGCTGGCTGTGCGCATGGGCAGGGACCTGCAGGAGCAGGACAAGGGCATCATCCCCAACCGGAGCAGGTAGGGCTAGAGCCAGGGGATGGCTCCCCAGTGAGATGGGGACATGGATGGTGGGCCCAGTAAGAGGCAGGGCAAGGGCTGATGGAGCAGCGGTGGGAAGTGTGAGCTGGTGAAACCCCCTCTGAGGGGTGATGGGGCAGTTGATGCTCTGGTTGTCCAAGGTCCCAGAGGGAAAAGGCTACCACAGCCTCATCCGGCTGTGTCCCCAAGCGCGGACGCTGGCCCTTCCTGCTTTGCTCCTCAGAGCGGGGGTAAATCCAGAGGGTCCATGTGCTGAGCTCTTTTCCCTCCCAGGGCCGAGCAGATCGCCAGCCTGGAGTCGGTGCTGAAAGCCACATCTGGTGCCAACCCCTCTGGGGCACGGGCTGAGTTTTGGAAGCTGCGGGGCCTGCGAGGTGCCAAGAAGATGCTACGGAAGAGCCGGGAGGACCTGTCTGCCCTCACAAAGCAGGGCCACTACCCGCCGTATGAGAGGGTGGTCCTGAAGGAAGGTGGGTACCAGGGCTGTGTCCTCAGTCACCCAGACCCATCAGGGGACATCGGCCCCAGAGGTGCCCCACTGTGGGTGCTACTGGGCTCCACTCTCCTGGGAACAGTGGAGCAGGTCACATGCCCATGGGCATCTCGAGGAGTGGGGCTGGACCCCTGGGTGCTGGGAGCTCTGCCCTCACCCCCAGCCTCTCTGAGCCGGTCTGTCTTCTCCCCACAGCCAGCTTCAAGCGGCCGGTGGTGATCCTGGGCCCCATTGCAGACATCGCCATGCAGAAGCTGAGCACAGAGATGCCCGAGCAGTTTGAGATTGCCCGTAAGTGCCCCTCATGCTGGGCAGAAATCACATCCAGCTGCCAGAGCCTCAGTGTCCAGGGCTGTGGGAGCTCTTTACCCGTGGCTGTCGCAATCCTGCCTCGTTGTCCCCTCCCCGTGACACTCCAACGCTGTCCTGGACTCAGTCACCCTCCCCGTGCCCCAGACATCCCTGCCTTGAGGAACACAGCCCCGGGGCAGGGCACAGCCAGACCCAGCCTGGGGGAGATGCCACGTCTCCCCCAGCCCCTCTCACACCACGTCCCTATGTCCTGCAGCGAGCGTGCCCCGAGACAGCGCTTCATCCAAGGTCATCAAGTTGGACTCAGTACGGCAAATCGCAGAAAAGGTGAGAGACCTTCCCCGTGTCCCCGGAGCTGGGTGGGCCAGGGCCTGGGGGGCAGCCCACAGCCTCCGTCCCTGTCCCCAGTGGGGCTGATGGCTGTGCCCTGCCCCAGAACAAGCACGCCCTGTTGGACATCACACCCTCGGCTGTGGAGCGCCTCAACTACGTGCAGTACTACCCCGTGGTGGTGTTTTGCGAGCCTGAGAGCCGGCAAGGCATCAAGGCCATGCGCCAGTGGCTGGCGCCCGACTCTAGGAAGAGCTCCCGGCGCCTCTATGCCCAGGCCAACAAGATGAAGAAGTACTGCAGCCACCTCTTCACTGCCACCGTCAGCCTCAGCGGCAGCAGCAACACCTGGTACGAGGCGATCAAGGACATCATCAGGGTGCAGCAGAGCCAGCCCGTTTGGACGGCAGCGGAGCAGGTATGGGGCATAGGGTCCCTGGGGCAAGGCTCAGCCTGCCAGGGCTGCAGCCAGCCGGGGACAGGGCCACGCACCCGCCCCCCTCCCCCAACCTCAGGTTCCTGCCCCACAGGCAGATGTGGCACTGGAGGACAGTCTAGACCTGCTGAACCCACCGAGCATGGCGGCCTCGGGTTACCTGACCTGCGACAGTCACGCTAACAGCGACTACGACACGGACGGCGAGACGGGTGCCTACACCGATGGCGAGGCGGAGGACACCTATGACCAGCCCGGTCTGGCCCGCTCCTCTGAGCCAGCGCAGATGCCACCAAGCCATGGCCTGAGTGAGCAGGTGGGTTCCCCATACTGGTATGAGGGGCTGACGGGACAGAGGCATCACAGTGCCTGCCTGTGGGGACTAATTCCTGCCCCCTGTGGCACAGGCAGGGTGTCACCTCCAGCTGCCACAGGGTCCATCTGTGCATCCATGCCCAGCTCTGGCTACCCGAGGCGGGACGCAGCCCAGCCCCAGGCTGGGGCACAAATCCTGCTCCTACCTCTGACTCCCCCATCTTTCTGGTCTTTCACAGGCAACCGAGCAGCAGTGGCAGGGCCGGCAGGGCCAGCGCTACGACAGCATCAGGTACCCTGTGTGCCAGGGCCAGCTGGGGTTCAAGCAGCCAGCCCTGGGGGCTGGGGCAGGGCCTGTGGAAGCTTCGGTGCCAGCTTTGCCTGGCCCGACCTCCCCCTGTCTCTGCCACCTGGTCCCAATCAGGGGGGAGAGACATCACTGTGGCTTCTCGTCCCCCAGGGAATACGAGCACGATGCTGTGAGGAAGAGGTTCACACGGGCCAGGGATGACTCAGACCAGGACGAAGGCTACGAGTGGGGCCCCGCTACAGATGTGTAGCAGCACTGCTGGCCCCCATCCCACCAGGCAGCCGGCCACCTTGGGCCAGCCCTGCTGCAGCCCCATGCCACCGGGTCCACCTGACAGTCCAGGTAGTGCCACGCAGCGTCCCCCGGCCAGGCTGGGCCTAATCCTGCCGTACCCCTCACCACCAAGTGCCTCCTTCCCCCTTTTGGCCACGGCCTCTGATGCTGGAATAAAAGGAGTTTTGATCAGGTGGGGCCACTTCCGTGCGCGCTGGGTGGCAGCACGCTGGGGAGCCCTGTGCAGCCGGGTGGCCTTGCTGGACGCAGCCAGACGCCCTGCCTGTCCCAGGAGGCATCAGTGCAGGAATCAGGCTTGGATTGTACCAACATCTGGCACTGCAGCAGGCTCAGGGCACGTGGCTCAGAGCTGAGCCCCCTCTGCTGCAGCCCAGCCACTGCTCCTGAAACAGCCTCCCACGTTCCCTTAAACTTTTTATTTTTACACCAACCAAGCACACAGGCAAAGTCAGGTCAGCGCTGCCTCAGCTGCTGGGGGCCAGAGACCCACTCATGAGAGGGTATCACCAGGGGCTGCTCTTTGGGGCTCACAACACCCTGCTCCCCTGGATGTGGGACTGGGCAGTGCCCTGTTCCCTTTCACTGTGCCGAGGGACAGCCCCGAGGGCCGTGGCGCGGGGTCCCGGCAGGCTGGGGCCGGGCTGTGCGTGCAGAGCAGTTAAAGGCAGCAGTAGGGAAAAGCAGAGGTAGTTTCCCAGCTCGGTGCAACAGGTCTAACAGGGAGGTTGTTTGCACCCCCAACAGAGCCAGGGAGGAGCAGAAGCAGGTCTTAAGGGTGCTGCTGCCCGTATGGCTGAGACTGGGAGCTGCCGGCTCTCCCTCAGGGGTGCCGGTGCGCACCCACACACTGGGGTGCAGGGTCAGCGCTCCTCTGGGGCTGTGCTTCCAGCACCATCCCCACATGGGGAAAGGCACCGTTGGTGAGTGTAAAAGCATTATCTGTGGTGACTGGATGGGGTGACCTTTCAGGCAGGGTCCCCTCTCCCCCTGCCAGCACCAGGCCAAGGCGAGGGAGCCTGTGAAGCAGCAGGACAGGCACCATGCATGCACTGTGAGGCAGGGAGGGGTGAGTGGAGGGAGAGGAAGTACCCAAACCATGGCACCATAGGCCCTGACACTGCTCAAGTTGGGTATCAGACCCCAGAGTCTCCCACTGTGTCCTGAGTAAAACAGAAGAGGTGCAGGATTAGGCCCTGCTAGGGACCAGAGGGCTCCGATGAGGGCAGGTGGCCCCAGGCACACGCAGTGGCAGCCAGGCACAGCAGTGGCTCAGAGGAAGATGGGCTGCTCCTGCCCGGTCAGTAAGCGGTATGTAGAGGCCGGCATGGTTTTGATGTGGACCTAGGCAGAGACACACACATCAGCTGGGAGACACCAGACCCCTGGCTGGAGGGAGCTGGTGCGAAATGCCCAGCGTGCTCTGTGTGCTCTGGCTGTCACCCAGCCTGGCCCAGCTCACCTCGCTGACCGCCTGTGTGAGGATCTGGATGATCTTCTCATGAGGCGTTGCCACCACACTCTGCCCGTTGATCTCGATGATGCGGTGCCCCACGCGGATGCCGCCTCTCTCTGCGATGCCCCCACGCATCAGGCTGCAGATCTGGGGAGCAGGGAGTGCTGGTAGATCAGAGCTGTGCCCCACAGCACAGGGCAACCACCCCCTGCAAACCCTCTCATCCGTGCAGGCTCCCAGCAAGAGCTCTGGACTTGGGTGCTGTCTCCTCCAGCCCACGGGCATGCAGCAAGGGCAGGGATGTCCCTTTGTGTTGCTGCCACCGGGGCGATGTGCTGAGCTGTAGGGCAAGGGCAGCCCCCAGTGTTGTTCCCCAGCTGACAGAGAGCTCAGCTCCCTCCATACAGCCAGTGAGCCCCCCTGCTCCCATCAAGCCTGGGCTGCAGAGCCAGAGCTTTTCCCTGGGGTGGCAGCTCCTGCGTGGGCGTGGGGTAACCGCGTCTCCAGATGGGAAGCATCAGTCGGTGTGTGATGTGGCCGTGCCACCCCCTCCACAACCCACCCACCCCATCAACGCCCACGGGTGCTGGAAACGCTCCTCTCTGCCTTGCCAACACAGCCACCGGGGAGCCCAGAGCAGGGTGCGGCTGGGGCACTGGGGACAGCAACACGTCACTAAGGTCACGCCAAGGAAGCCAGGAAGAAACCACCACCCCAAAAGCAAACAGCTGAGGAGCACTAGGGAGATGGATCCAACCGCCAGAGCTGCAGGAGAGCTATGAAGAGCCTTTTGCTGTGGCGCAGCAGAGCCCTGCGAAACCTCAGCCCTGGCAGGCACAAGCAGCGCTGGAGCTGTGCGCTCCTCCGTGGGGACGCAGCCAGAACCGCGTGTCCCTCAGGGGCAGCTGAAGCCCTGGGCTGATCCCGGCCTGGGCACTCACCACGCCGTTCTCGACACAGAAACCCAGCTGGTACTTGGAGTCGGGGCGGCGGATGACAGCTGTAGTGACAGGGGGACAGTGCACGATGTTCAGCGTCACCTCTGTCTGGTGCTTCAGCTCCTGGAAGATGGGATGGGGCTTGGTCAGACTTTGGAGAGCTATTTGAGAGGCGTGATGCCCTCACAGGAGGGCTGAGGATTAGCTGCTTGTTTTCAATGGGGAAACTGAGGCACACACAGGGACACTGCCAGGCTCAAATTCAGAGAGAAGAACTTAGAAATCCAGTTCAAAATGTCCCACTTTTCCCCTGAGGCCACGCTGTCCTTGCTTTCAGCTCCTTCCTGCCCGGGAGACAGAAGATGCAACAGGTTCCCTCCAGGACAGGCGCCTGCCTCCTCATGCACCCCTCTCCTCGGGGAGGGCCCTGCCTGCACCCCACCACAGCAAGTTTAGTCCCCAGCTTTGGTCCTGCCTCATCACATCCCTTCCTCCCACCCGCTCCGAGCAGGGACTGTCACAGCCCACAGGACGGGTACAGCCCCCCACACTCCTGCCCCCTCTGGCCCCCACAGCCTCCTATCACCCACCCGCCCCCAAGCTGGGAGCATCGGGAGAGACCCCAGCAGTACAGACACTCCCAGGCTGGTCCCCGTCCCTGCCAGGGTGGCAGCGGGAGGTCATCCCCCTCAGCTCACCCGGATGATGCTCTGGCAGGAGGTGAGGGGCAGCCCCACCAGGCTGGTCCCGTTGACAGACATGAGGCGGTCCCCGATGCTCAGCTCGCCTGACCTCTCTGCGGGGCCACCGTGCATCAGGTTGGCGATGACCACGGTGGGCAGGATGGAACCCCAGCCTGACTCCACGATGGCGATGCCCAGGATCTCCCCCTTCTGCTTCCGGATGCAGATCTAGTGGGGGGAACAGAGAGGGGTATGTGTCCCAATCCCAGCACAGCTGTCCTGGGCTCACAGCCAACTGGGATGGGGCACCATTTTGTAGGGAGCAGCTCAGCTGCTCAGGGAGGGGACAACACAGAGGTGCCAGCGGGTACCCCACATTGTCCCCAGCCCTCCAACGCAGCTCTTACGTCCTTGCAGTTCTCCTGCCGGGAGAAGTGGGTCAGCTCTGCATTGTATTGCTCCTGGTCCTCGAGGGCACGGCTGTACTGGCGAGGGCTCAGCTCGCTTGGGTCGATGCTGTTGGCCTCCAGGAAGCGCTGGTAGGCCACGCCGAATGCTTGCCCAATGGCCTGAGCGATAATCTGGGCCTGGGGAAAGAGGGGTCGTTTGTGCCAACGGTCTCATGGCCAAAGTGGAGTCAACAGCTGCCAGCGCCCTGCAATGCCCAGCACTGGGAGCTCCAGGGCGTCCTGGCTCCTCCCCTGCCTGGACTGACCCCTTCGTGGTGCCAATCCTCCCTCCTTTTCTGCTGGCCCCCTCTATGCGGCAGAGGTGCTAAGGCTGGGCTCTTTCCCCCTCTCCGTGCAAGTCAGAGCACAGGGACCCAGAGCACCCCAGCATTACAGCAGGATGGGGCCCAGGACCCCAATGCCACCCTGCCCTCCTGAAGGACTCGCGTGTTGCCTCACGTCGGCTGAGTGGAAGACATGGCAGATCATCTTGTAGAGCCGCTTCTCCTCTGCCACCTCCGACCGCTGAGGCAGTTTCCGGCGCGCCATGAGCACCACGAGGGAGCCGATGTCGGCGATGTAGGAGATGGTCTGAAGGGAGTGATCCATCATGGCCTCCTGGCAAGGGGGACACAGGCAGAAACGCTCAGCCCTCCCTGGCCCGATGGATCCCGTGGGCAGCCTGCAAGCCAGCCAGGCACCACTGTGCTGGGACACAGCCCAAACACCTGGCACACGCTGGGCAGAAACTACGCTAAAAGGTACAAAGAGCTCCTTCGATCAAGTATTCATCTGTGTCTCTAGGTGCTGTCAGGGGACAAGGCAGCTCTTCCCTCTTACTGTAAAGCAGCAACTAATCCTGAGGTAAAAAGCTACAGAGGTTTCAAGCTTAGGTTTCCTGGAGCTCGGTCTGGGAACTCAGCAGCACCCATGAGGCGCAGTTTGCATGAGAAGCCTCGTGCAGCTACACAGAGAGCTGAGGGACAGGACATGCCTGTGTGGGATGGCTGCAGAGTGACACGTCTCCTCCCAGACACGTGTCCTTGCCCGTAGGCCATCCTTGGGCATGACACCACTGGCAATGCAGAGATCCCAAGCCCCAACAGGGAGGTTTCAGCAGCCCCAAAGCCACGCAGGTGCTCACGTTCCCCACTCACCTGCGTGTCAGCCGTGAGCACCTTGATCCTTTGCGTGGAGACAAACAGATCCACCTCCGTCATGGGCTGGGACTCCCCCTCCGGTGCCTGCAGAACAAAGCACCCAGGAGAGGTCACTGCTGCTGCCAGGACTCATCTGGGTCCCTGCCCCACAGCCAGAGGTCCTAAGCGCTGCCCCACGCCCACGGGCTGTGCCCGGCTGGTGGCAGCCATGCCCCCCTACCCTCCTGCACCTTGATCCTGTCCACCGCCTCCTGGGCCTGTGCCATGCGGACGCTAGTCGGGGGGTTCCTCTCCGAGACCAGCTGCGTGGAACCCAGGTACTTTGCCCCAAAAATCACACCGTCCAGCAGATCCTCCGGGTCGCAAGGGCCTGGAACTGAGGCATCGGGAGGGACTAAGCAGGGACTGGTCCCCCACCTCTGAAAACTGGGGGTACCAACTCCTGCTGCCCATTAGCTGCATTCCTACAAATGGCAAAGCAGCTCAGTGTTTGGTGGACAGGCTCCTGCCATCACCAAGGGACCAACTCTGACCCCAAGGCTGCTTCCCTCTGGGACACCCTGGCTCCTTCTCCCTTCCCAGGCCTGAACAGTCCCCCTTCCTGGTCCCTGGAGCACCCCCATTCACTCAGCTGGGATCGAACGAGCCACCTGGAGTCTGCAGCCACGTGGGCACATTGGCACAGAGCCAGGTGCTCCCCCCCTGACTGGGACCCATGGGCACCCCACTGCATTCGGAGTCAGAGCAGGAGGTGGTGGGTCAGGACTCCCATGTACTTTTGCTGCTCAAGCATAGAAGCAACTCACCCTCTTTGAAGGCCGAGCAGGAGGACAGGGGATCCCTGTTCTGCAAAGTGACAAGAGAGCAGGTGAGGCTTTGGCTGGGATCCCAGGGATTCAGCCTGCCTGTCCTGCAGCCAAGCTGCCCCTGGAGCACCAGCAGTGTCCTCAGGCTGGGGGGATCAGGGGGTGCACAGTCCTGGGGTCAGAGGCTGTTTGGACGCACCAGCCTCTTCCCCCGGGCATGCACAGATCAGCCAGCCATGCAAGTATCCCCCCGCGTTCAGGGCAGCAGGAGCCAAAGTCAGTACCGAGAGTCTTGTCTGGGCACCCCAGCAGCATGATGCCCTGTAAGACCCAAGGAAAAGACATCCCTGGCTCCTGTCTACCCCCACCCAAAACCCCACGAGGGAGCAGAGCCAAGAGGCACACCCTGGCTCACTGTTGCAGCCTGTACGTGATGCACTCACAGTCACGCTGCCTTGGGGTGGCTGCTCTGCCTCTGGGGCCGGAGTGGGAGGCAGGGTCACCCAAGCCGGCTCTGGGGAAGCATCCCGATTGCCCTCGCAGGCGGAGTCGACCTCGCAGAGCCCCTCTTGACAATATAAGCGACTGGAAGATCCCTTCTCTGAGCTCTCTGGCCTCTCCAGCACTTCAGGAGTCTCCACAGCAGCTGGTTCTTCCTGAGCCTGCAGCATCTCCAGGTTGGTCCCGGCCAGGATATTAGACCGTGCCAAGGGTGTCTCGGTGCTGGCCTCAGGCAGCCCCCCCTCGTAGCACAGGAGGCTCAGCAAGTCCTCCCGGTCGGCCTCAGCAAAGAGCAGGCCGTGGCAGGGCCGGGAGCAAGCCGAGTGCTGGGCACAGCAGGGCCGTGTCTCTAAGCCCTGGCCTGTGGCCACATGCAGTGGGCAGGGCCGGCACTTGCCCTGGCACTGCCCATAGCTCCGCTGGGCCTGCTGTAGGGCTGACAAAGGGGTAGTGCCAGCACTCGTGGAGGGCAGTGGGCCCTGCTCTGAGGCACGTGAGTGGTCAGAGAGGTTGGAGTCAAGGGTCTGGAGCTGGGCCAGCAGGCCCTGGAGCTCCGAGGGTTCATCCTCTGCATCCTCAGGGGCCTCATCCAGCTCCATGCCTGTCAGGTCGCCACTGCTGGGGTCTCGGGGGTGTCCTGTGCCCCGAGAGGTGCTTCTGGCACTGGGTTTCCAGCCAGCAGAGTCCTGTGACCCTGCAGCCCCTGCCTCGTCGTCTGTCTCTCTGCCCAAATCCCGGCAAAGCTCGTCTTGTCCACCCGCACCCCCTCCGAGGTCCGAGGCTGAAGCAGGGCCCGAGCTGGGCCCCAGAGCCCTCCGCTGGCCCCCGGGGGCGGGCAGATCCAGCCCGGAGCCGCAGTTAGGGCGCAGGGTGACGAGGCGAGGCCCCTCCGGCTGCCCGACACCCACCGGGCGTGCAGGGCCGTCAGGCCGCACCGCGGGCACTTCCTCCGTGTCCATGGCCGGCGGCTCCGGGGCCTCGTCACCGCCGGCATCGGGGGGGGTGGGCGCAGCCGCCTGGAAATCCATGCTGCTCTCCATGGCCTGGCTCCGGCCCGGGGGCGCCAGGGCCAACCCCACCGGCGCCGGTTCCTTCTCCCCGGGCCGAGCCGGGCCGGGCCGGGCAGACGCTCTCGCCGCCACCGCCGCCCCGGGAGGGGACGGTTCCGGCGGTTCCACCGCTTCTGCTTCCGCTTCCGGGTGCCGCCGCCGCGCATGCGCAGTGCCGCCCCGCCCCCTCCCGGCGTGCCCCGCGGCGCCCAACATGGCGGCCCGGGTGCTGCTGCGGGCGGCGTGGGTGGCGCTGCCGGGCCCGGCCCGCGGATACGCCAAGAAGCCCGGTGAGCCTCGTCCCGCCGCTCGTCTCTGCCGGTGCCCCCGCCTGCGGGGCTGGCCCACGGCCCTCAGCCCCCGGCCGCGCTCCTGAGTCCCCCCGCGGCCCGGTCACGCGTCCCCCCGGGCCCTCCCCAGTGGCGGCCCGGTCCCCTCCTCACGGCACCTCGCCCCGTCCCCGGCTCCCGTCCGTTCCCCTGCTAGCATCTCTGTATCCCTGGCCTTGACCGTGCCCTTGTCCCCGCAGCTATGAAGTCCAAGGGCAAGACCGTGCCGAAGGAAGGGCTGCAGGGCCCGGAGGTCTGCACGGACCCGGTCATGCTCACCACCTACGCCATGGGGGTCAATTACTTCAAGGAGGGCCCAGAGGTGGCCCTGAAGCCCGACTCCGAGTACCCCGACTGGTAGGTGGTGCCCACCCCCCTTGTCTGTGTGCGGAAGGGGAGTCCCTCTTGGGGGCCCGTCCCTACAGAAGTGCCATCCCAGAGGCACCGGTGAGTGTAGGAGAGACAGGGACCTGCTCTGGGAAGAGGAAAACTGCCGCTCTGCAGCCCAGAGACCTTCCCTGAGGCCCAGGGGAAGAGAGCAGGCAGCACCCTGTATGTGGTGGGTGAGGAATCTGCACATCCTGCTCACAGCCATCACTCTGTCCCGTGCTTGTCCCTTTGCCCTCCCTGCCGCAGCCTCACATCCTCTGCCTTTGACCCCAGGCTCTTCAAGATCCACCTCGGGCCCCCCAAGAAGCTGGAGGAGCTGGACCCTGACTCGATAGAGTATTGGAGGCGCCTGCGGAAGTACAACACGTGGCAGCGCAACAGGCTGAAGAAGGGCAAGAAGCTATAGGCGCCGGCAGAGCTCGGGGGCCGCCCTGAGTGCCAGCGCAGGTGGGACCAGCTCATGCTTTTGGTCTCTTCTTGCTGTAAATTAATAATAAATCTCTGTGAGGCTGATACCTGTTACCTGGCTGTGACAAACCCAGGTTTTTAGCAAGCTAAATGTGGGTCCTCCCTCACGCTGGGGGGTTGGTGAGGGGCTGAGGCAACACAGGCCACAAATTCTTGATGTATTTGCTAAAATGGAAGCTCAATTTTTCCCTCGTAGAGGGAGCCTGTGCTGCCAAATGGGTCCTGCTCCCTGCTCTGTCACAGCCTGCACTGCGAGGGCCTGAGGTCCCCATGGTGGGGTGTAATGGGTTTGGGGTGGGGAATGACTCCACTGGTGTCACTGTGTCGCCTGGGGGAGCTCTGGGGGGCTGAGCAGCTTATGCTCCCCGGGGGTGGGAGGAGAGGGGCCAGGCTCTGGCAGTGCAGTGGGCGAGGTGAGGGGTGACATGGTGGCCCCTTGCAATGCCACCCGCGCTCCGTGCTCTCACTTCCTCCGGCAGCAGGAGACTGGAGAGGGACTCTTTGTCACAGAATCCCATGGGGTTGGAAGAGACCTCTGGAGATCATCTTCTCCAACCTCCTGCCAGAGCAAGTCCACCCAGAGCAGGTCCCACAGGAACGTGTCCAGGCGGGTTTGAATGTCTCCAGAGAAGGAGACTCCACCACCTCCCTGGGCAGCCTCTGCCAGGGCTCTGCCACCCTCACAGGAAAGAAGTTCCTCCTCGTGTTTAGATGGAACTTCTTATGTTCAAGTTTGTGCCCATTTCCTCTTGTCCTGTCCCTGGGCACCACTGAAAAAAGACTGACCCCATC